>JAXQQM020080699.1:0-179256 GCA_034641835.2 Pinus albicaulis | reverse complement strand
CAAGGACGGTAGATCCTGGTTCTTCATCTGGGGACAGGTCTTCTTCATTGTCAGAGACATCGTCTTCGCCTACGTCCCCTGGGATTTGATCATCTAAGAGCTGATTTACTACCGCGGTCATGCTGCTGATCCATTGGGGGCATGTCTTCTCGTAGTGGGCGGCCTGGTGGAAAGAACAAAAATTATCTTTTCTGATTTCTTCCACATTAAGAACAACAATTTTGTTTGATGGGGGTTGGCTGATTGTGGGGGTATTATTTCTAAAATAAGGCTTTTGTGTCTTGGTGCCAGTAGCGTGTTCAATGCCTTTTCTCTTTAGATCAAAGACTTCATTGGTTAACAGCTTAAGGGACTTTGCTATGCCTTCAAAGTCAAAAGTATCTTTGTCCTTATCCCTGGTTTTGAATGTGGAAGACTAGTTCCTTTTCGGGGCAGGTTTATGATCATCTCGACCTTCATGATCGATGACCCCAATGGAAAGCATGTCCTTTTCTACGGCAAGGGCAGTGGCGTAATTTGCTGCAAGGGTAGCCCTAGCCTCGTGCTTTACAAATACGGCGATGTCTTTGGGAAGAGCCCTTGTGTAGTAGTCTATAGTGATGGAGTCATCCAATGCCAAGTTGGGGGAAATTTGTTCAATATGGTAGCAAAATGTTTATTAAAATCTCTGACCTTCTCTTTCTTTTGGAATTTCAGCGTACTCAACTCTGTGAGGAGCATGGAGGGGGTCTTGTCCTCCGAAAAATTCTGAAGGAAAGTACGACGGAATTGATCCCATGAAGTTATGGAAGCACTTGGGAGAGATCGATACTAGGTGGCTGCTTTGTTCTCAAGGGTGTGGGGAAAAAGATGGCAGGCGACATCATCTACTTGGACTCTCATCATTTGCAGTGAAAGGTAGAAGTTACTTATGTGGTCTTCGGCCAGCGTGCCTTTCTCAGGGTCAAACTTGGGAAGGTGTTTTTCAAGGTGTCTAGGCATGTCATGAAGAGGGCCCTAGTGATCTAATGGAGATTGGGCCATCCAAGAAAGAATATTTACCTGCCTAGCATTCTTGTGCCCTATTTCTAACTCAAATTCACTTCCCGATCCTGATGTGGATGCTTCTCCTTCATGGTGGGAGTGCTCTTCTTAACATCCCCCGTGATTGGCCATGTTTCTAATGTTTCTCAAATTGTAGATGGGGCCTTTATTTTGGTTTTGATGGCAGTGGGCGGTATGGTGACCTTGGCCATGGCCTTTATTTCCCCAACCTCTATTCCCTTGGCCTCTATTTCCCTTGCCCCCCCTTGGTGGAATGTTGACTTGGGTGTTGTCATTTTGGGCCCGATCAGGCTGAGGGCCTGTGTGGGGTCCATCCATGTCGGGACCTTCCTCTTCTACTCCTTGGGGCCCAGTAATAGGTTCATTATTTTCAACTGCTGTTGTGAGGTCTTCAACCATCATATTTATCAACTGGGGCAGGGAATTTACGAGGGCACCATTTCTAGTGAGGTTAACTGCAGGGGTTCTAGTATGGGTTAGAAAACTCATGACTGGAGTGATTTGAAAATCTATGATGAGTTTGCAGGAAATCAGGCGCAAAACTCTTACTGTCCCTGGTAACCTCATAATAAGGAGCTTCCTCCCCCTGGGCATCTTCTAAAGGGGGAGGACCAGTTTCATCGTGTATGGCCTCCCTTTGGGGAGTTTGTAACGAAATACTATTTTTGTGCTGGGAGCCTGCCATTCAGGCCCTCCTTCTAGTGCCAATTCTATTGACGGGAAAATCTATCCAGCCAACAACAGGGGATCTCCCCGATAAAAAGTCCCAACTAGACTCTAAACCATTTTGAATAGGGATCCCATCCGAGGTGTGGGTCCGGCTACCACTTAATCCTCCTTTCCTTGGGTCTCAGTAGGAATCTATAAACCTATGGACACACGCTTATTCGGATGATACAAGAAACATGTTTGATGAATTAAATGAAAAAACAACACTATGCGTAGCAAGCTGAATTATAAAGCATGGTGCCAAAGGAAATGTTGTCAACAGCATATCATTAGGGTCATGCTTGTACGTTGTTCTAAACACGGAAGAAACAATTCTTTATGGCAGAACACCCTTCACTTCCTTAAATGGTTTTGGTGATAATATAAACGTCAGTAAACAAAGTTATTACATTCATGGAGATATCAAAATAAACTTAGCACCATTAACACATGTTTAGAAAACTATAATGCATAAATGATGTTATTGGAGACAGTTTCATTAATCAAAAGATGTTAGAAACTGAAAACAGAATACTCATAGTGTTCACACATTTACCAACATCAGATCCAAAAATGGAGTTTAACAAATGCTTGTATTCATACTCAAAATATGTAGTCCTTCTATACAATGCTATATATCTCTTTGAGTCCCAAAAAAAAGCCCCTTGGGCTTCCTGATTTTCCACCTTCCTAACCGCTGGGCTGCCTTGCGACCTGAATGGAAGGTGCGACTTGCGACCCAGTTGGACAGCGCGACCTGCAACCTAGTTGGAGAGTGTGACCTGTAACTTGGCTGGATAGTGCGACTTGCGACCTCTTTTGTGGATTTTCGCCTTGCAATCTGATTATGGGAGTGTGCACGTGATTGCGAGGTTGGGGACATCAGCTTGTTTCTCCTTGAGAAAATTCTACCATGCGCGATAATCTGCAGTGATTGGGGAGATTAGAGGAGTCTCTTCTCTTAACTGGTGCATGCATTCTAAGGCATTTGGAATCAGAGTTTCTCTCTTAAGTGTGACCTGGTTGGCTAAAGAAGCTAGTTTAGTGTAGATCCAAACTGGTGCTATGACGAACTTAACCAAGTTCTCCTATGTGTTGTTCAGCGGTTGTCATTGATGTCAACCCAAGCAGCACCAAGGGATAACCCAATATTGCATGGGAATTTTGACCTATAAATTAATATATTCTGGGTCAATAATTCTTTTGATGGTTTCTACTTGTCGAGATGTTTCCGTTGATATATGGCACGCCATGTAATTCTTCACGGTTTGAGAGATATTCATGTTTGAAGTTTGTACCCCTAGTTAGTGGGATAAAACCCCATGGGGTTGGGGCATGGGTCATTGAAAATTCATAATTAATATTTTTTTAAGCTCCTAAAATCCCTCCCACGTTCACTTGTTGAAGCCCCTCTCAACTTAAGCACTTATATAAATTGTGATCCTCATTTCCTCCTTATGCATGGATTTTTCCATCTGAAAGAGGTCATCGTGGAATTTTCACTCTAACTTTTTTTCTACGAAGCCTCAGAAGCTGAACTTTTTATGAGGCAAATAAAAAATCCTAAGGAAGCTGCAGTAAAAATTTCAGATCAAGTTGCACAATATTTTTGGAGATATGATCTGTGGAAGTAAGGGTTTTTGCAGGCTCCTGAAATTCATCTCAAATAAGTGACCTTGGTAAATTCTTTGTAACTCTCTCTCTGAGTATCGGATTGGAATTTCGTAGAAAGTGGCAGATAGTGCACAATATTTAATTTGTACTCTATCAATTTTAGATCCAAATTAAGAAACAGTGACATGTGGCACGTCGTACAAGTGTGCTCTGCTGAAACAGTCCATAATTAGGGCATTGTGAGAGAATGGGTATAACTCTCTCTTGAAGAATCCAAATTGGGTCAGACCCATGGCATTGGAAAGAAAAATCATAGGAATACTATAGGACCAAAAATCAGATATTGAGGATCTGAAATAACAGAGATACAACAGATTCAATATCGAGCTCCTAGAAGGCAAGAAAAAGCTAGATCATGTGTTGTCAAGGGTTGCAAAGGACCAGACTTTCTACAGTAGAAAAGTGAAGCAAGGTGCAGCAGAGGGTAGCATGACAAGAGCAGCAACCAAGGTGCATAACAGCAGCAAGAATTTCATCATATGAAGTCTTCAAGTGGGCAGCACTGCATACAATCATTGTACTTATTGTAAATACATTATTGTACAAATTGTACTAGTGTCTATCTGCCAAGGGTTGAAGAGGCAGTATTGGGAGGTCTAGGATCATCATTAGGTGGTTGTGTCAAAGTTGGGGTTATGGTCTAGTATATCTTCTTCTTCTACATCATTCTATATCATTGTAAAGTGGACCATTTTCCCTGGTACGAGAGTCCATTCTTCGTTTATTCTTCTATAGGGTGGTAGGGTGGTGCTAGGGTGAGTTGTAGCTCATTGGGTGTTGGGGCATCCGTTCAGTTGACGACTGAAGAATCTCAGGCATTGGATCGTCCATCTAGTGGGAAATGGAGAAGAATTCTATTCTATATTCTAGGAAGTTGGAGCTTTATTTTCAATTGGAGTTGAATATTAAAGAATTATTAGAAAAGCAATAGGTGGTTTTTGTCCCGGAGTGGGTTTCCACCTTAAAAACTGTGTGCATTTGTGTTCCTCTTGTTTTCTGCTATCATTGTACAAACACTGATAATAATTGAAGATTAACTAATGCTCTAATTGAAAGGAATATTGATTCACCCCCCCCCCCTCTCAGTATTTCCAACACTGTGATGCGGCAAGATCAGGTGTAGTGGCAACTTGTCTAATAGGTTGTAGAAATGCTTGAATCTCCTGATCTATTTTCCCCACATATTCTCCTCGCTCAGTGCACCTAGAGATGGAATGTGGTGTATTTCATGCATTGATTCGATGCCACTGATCAAATTCTCGTATGTGGTCATTACCTTTTCGAGATCTTTAAATAACTTCTCCTTGGATTGCATCTTGATGCGGCTCTGGACCTTGTCATTCTAGGTGTGAATCCAATCTTTCTTGGGAAATTTTTCTGGAGCCTTTGGGTATCTGCCTGTTCATTCTATCATTCTATCCAAAGTAGCAGAGGCCTCTTTCAGTTTCTTGTTTCTCTGCTCTGTCTCTACTTGGGATTTTAGTAGAGGTGCGACTATTTGTTTTATAGTGAACATATCCCCATAAAATTGCTTCATGGTGACCTCCAACGTCACCAAATCCCTCTGGAAGGTGA
Source organism: Pinus albicaulis (assembly GCA_034641835.2). Taxonomy (NCBI): domain Eukaryota; kingdom Viridiplantae; phylum Streptophyta; class Pinopsida; order Pinales; family Pinaceae; genus Pinus; species Pinus albicaulis. The sequence goes on along the minus strand of JAXQQM020080699.1, from coordinate 174,255 downwards.
GAGGTACTTCGCTAATAAGAGTATTGTTGTCATGGAGTTGTTGGATTTCTTCCCTTAATGCTCTCTTTTCTTGCTCTGGCCTTGCTTCCATTTGTTCAAATTCCTATAACCTATTTTGTAGGGAAAGGATTTCTCTACTCATCCGGCTCACATTTTCTTCTGAGGCTACGGAAAAAGCAATGTCGGCCGATGCTATCATCATTGGGTTGGTCCTAGTGTCTAGGACTATATCTTTCTCCGTTGTGGCTATGAACAGGGCGGAAGGGTTCCATGCTAGACATCTCCTCTTTTTCCTGTCAGATTTTGAAGGTGACCTGATCATAAGTGAGTCTTGTTAGGTTGAACACCTCCTCCTCCTATCCTTCAGAGGAGCCTGGCTCGGAGAGTGCCAAATGTGTGTTAATTATAGGTACTTCGATGGGTTGCAGCTCAGTTTGTACTCCTCTTACTAGAGGAGGTGTCTCGATGTCTTTTGATCTTTGATCCTCCTCTTCTTTTCTCTTTTGTTCTTCTTCCTCTTTCCAAAGCCGCTCCGCCTCTGCCTTGTCCTATTCTGCTTTCTGCCTGTGCTCTGCTTCCGCTTTTGCTTCCTTCTCTTCCTTCCTCCTGTGTTCGGCCTCCACCTGACCCAATTTTTTCTTGAGTTGTTGTTCTACTTCTGCTTTATCTTCCTGTTCTTCCTTCCTCCTGCGTTCAGCCTCCACCTGATCCAATTCTTTCTTGAGCTGTCGTTCCGCTTTTTTTTTTCGCTTCATACTCTTCCTTCTTCTTCTGGGCATCCTCCGCTTTTTTCTTTCTCTGTTCTGCCTTCAGGTTTTTTCTACGCTTATCTTCATCTTCTTATGCCTTCTTTTCAGCTTTTGGTTGAGCTTCTGCTTCCTTTTCTTTCCGTTGGGCAGTAGAGTTGTGGTCTATGCTGGTTCAAGGCTTCTTGGCCTGGGAAGAAGAGGCGCCTCCCAACTCGCGGATTCTTTCCTCCAAAGTATGATTATTTGGATCTTCCTGATCGGACCATGCTCCTAGAGCAAGTTCCTTATCCATGTTATAACAGTTTCTTTTCTCATCCTCATATGGGCATTCAGTATTCTGGTAGCTCCATTTGAACTTGGCCCGTTTGCAGTGGTTAGGGACTATCCTCTCAGGATCATATGTCCGGTGATCCAAAGGCCCCAGGTAGAAACCTTTGATCTGTTCTGCTTCTGCCTCTACCTCCTTGAAATATTTGACTTTGTAGGCAACAATGGTGAGCGGCGGTGTAGGCCATGGCTTTTTCTTACCTTTAGTCAGGACCTTTGAGAAACCGGAAGTCATCTGATAACATACTTCCTGAAGAAGCATCTTGTCTGTAAAGAATCGGGGCAGAGCATGAGGAGTCTTGAATGAACCAAAGACTCGAATAAAGGTATATTCTATGAGTGGAAACCAATGTTCCACCTTGACTAATGCTTCCATGGCTCGCTAGGAAATGGATGGGGTATCCTGATCGAACAATTTCCTGTAGAGTGCTGGGATGAAAAGTTGTGAGATTGACTCTATATCCTGTTTGTACTTAGAGTCCCAGAATACCTGCATTTCTATGTGAACTGGGTGTGCCCGCTCCGAGTCCCAGTTGTGCGCCCATCCCTCAAAGTGGCACCTGGAAAAAATTACATCCAATAGATAGGAGGCCATGTAAAATTCAGACGAGTATCCCTCCTCTGGTGCCAGTGCCACAGATATGTTTGTTTTGAGAGACGCCACTAGCATGCTGGCCCAATTTAAACGAGTGCCATATAAAGTAACATAGTTCATCAGGGATACCCAAGTGCCACTGAATGTGGTGGCATCGGGACAACCATATATCCTACAAAGCATAGTTGCCACCAGCTTGTATACCTTTCTGAGGCCCACCACTGGATACTCCTAATCCTTCTTGATTTTGAACTTCTTGGGTTCCTCCCACCATCCTCTCAGGGTGTCTGCTATGGCGACCGCATGGGTGGTGGCCCATTCTTCTGTGAAATTTTTTTCATGTTCCGGCAGTGCGTAATAAAACTTAGCATCCAAGCCCTTTAGATTTGCAAAATCTTTTCCCTCGTAGTCTCGAATTACCCACTTCTTGGAGTCGATATTCTGTATGATCCATTCAATGACTTCTGCACATGGGAATATAGTAGGGTGGGCACCTGCATAGTGAAGCTTGGACCTTTTAAATTGCACATATATTTTCCAGTCGGGGAGGTCCTCTAGAAATTCTGGTCATCTGAATTCTCGGTATACCTGATACCAACTCATGTTGTCTCCTTTGGAAAATGTACATGCGGTGTCACCATAGATTGGGGGAGGAGACATTGGTATTTCCATTTCTGCGTCTTTTATCTCTGGGCTCTTGTTTTTCCTGCGAACCGCCGGTGGTGCCATGTCGCTTGAGCCTTAAGATATGGAGACGCACTCTAACTCTACTTCGAAATCACCTGACATGTTCATAAAATAGTCCCAGGATAAGACAAATGCCATAATAATAAATTCCTAAGTACTGCTCTCTTTTTTTTAACTTTTCCCAACTAAGACCCAGGAAAGGGTGAACTAGCGACTTGCGACTAGGTCGCTGGGTCACTGAGTCACAAGGTCACAAATTCCAAGATTTGAATGAGATGTGACTCAGCGACCAGGGGTCGCAAGGTCGCAAGGTCGCATGGTCGGAAGTCGCGCTAGGGATGAGCGGAAGATTCGTTGGTGGTGCAGCCCTTTTGTTCCATTTTGACATAAAAAACACCAGGACTAAGTGAGGAAAACCAAGAAAATGAAGATGAGGAAGTCATGAGGGAAAAGACAAACACATGTGTGGTTGGTTGGCTCCATCTACAAGTCTATGTTAGGAATGGTAGGGTTTGGATCATTTGAAAAGACTCAGGCTTCAAAGGATCTCAAAAATGGGAGATGTTAGGTGGCTTTAAAGGACTTTGATTAGAGGACAATGGAAACAAAGAAAAAAAATGGAAACATCAGGAGGATTAGGCAACTTACCCGAGAAAATCGTGCTCCAGTTGGCTTGTTAGAAGCGTTTTTGGTCTCCGTCGTGTGGGTGAAATGTGACCTAGTGACCCTTTTATTTATAAAGGGGTCATGCATGCAAGCAATAAATGAGGTCACAGGGTCGCAAATGTCTCACGCTGGTGATATATGCGACCTTGCGACCTAGGAGGGTCGCAGGGTCGCAAGGTCGCTAGGTCACGATTTTGATAAATGAGTGAGAGTTGCAACCTGGCAACCTGGCAACCTGATAGGTTGCAAGGTTGCTAGGTCTCAAATTTGAAGAAAAATACCTAATTGTGACTCAACGACTTAAGGATTTTCTTGAAATAGACTTGAAACTTAGGTTTTGACTTAGCTTTTCGATGCTCAGGGGATCCAAAAAAAAATATTTAGATGGTGAATTTTTGGAGGGTGTTGTAGAGGCTACAACATAGTGTTACATGCATAAAATAAAAGTGTTAGTCAACAGATACAATTACAAATCACACAACTTCAAGAGAGCCTGCACCAACTGAAAATTCAGCATCAAAGTGAAATTAATTCTAAAGATATCAAATTCATCAATTACAACTCTCCATTGAGAAAATGAAAGATATCCCAAAGATTGATGAGTTTAGAAAAATAGATTTAGAATTAAACACCTTATTGGCACAACAACGTGTTATCTTTTGTCAGAAATTAACAAGCATCCTTGAATTATGTGAGCAAAGCGATTCACTTGTGAATCGCATTGCCGATATGAGGATTAGTTGTGATGACATAGGTGAGAAGGTATCCCAATTTTTTACTTGGCAGGATTCTGCTGATGGCCAAAAGGCCAACCTACCCAAAATTGAAGAATCAAATAAAGAGATATTTCTCACAGATTGGGATATACAATTAAAGAATGAAGAAAGGGAAATAACCAGAGCCAGAGACATTGCCACAAACATTGTGGAAACTATCAGCGAGAAAATTATCGCAACAAATCTCATAGATAGATCATTAGGGGAATTTTGAGGTCTAAAATGGGCCTCCTAAGGAAATTATAAAATAATAGTGGAAAAAATCTAATAAGATTTGATGACATCATCAAATTTTAGAGGGAAAAATGAAAAAACTACTTTTTTCAATTCATATTTTCAACTTATCTCCCAAATTTTTTACTCAAATTTCGAGCGGGAGTACTCGTTGGATGCGGAATTTAATTCCCCATCCAAGGAGTACCCATGTTGCATACTTTCGATGGGTCCTACTACACGAAAAATGAGAAATACATAAAAAAAACGTGATTACAATCACGTTTTTTATGTATTTCTCATTTTTCATGTAGAAGAGTTCATCAAAAGTATGCAACATGGGTACTCCTTGGATGAGGAATTAAATTCCGCATCCAATGAGTACTCTCGCTCGAAATTTGAGTAAAAATTTTGGGAGATAAGTTTAAAATACGAGTTGAAAAAGTAGTTTTATTATTTTATTATTTTTTAATATTTTTACTTTTTTACTCCAAAAATGGTGAATCATCCATTATGGATAACATCATAAGCTTGAATCCTATTGGTTGTTATAAAGTTTATTTTTGTTGTACATTTTTCTTATGAGGCCCATTTTAGACCTCAAAATTCCCCTAATGTGTCCTCCTGGTGCATTACCTTTGGTAAAATATTTGATAATATAATAGGAGGAAGTTTCAAAAGTAAAAGAGGAGCATATTATGAAGATAGAAAAGTTGGATTGGGAAAGATACTAGAGATATCTAGTGAATACTCATAGCCAATGGATCATGCTTCACTGTCTTACATATACATCCTCATACAATGATACCTCCATTGTCTCATGTGGTTTTTACTGGAAACCTACACGTTAGGCCAGGCCAAAATCCTGAGGTTAAGCCTATGCTTAATATTCTTCAACTCAAGGAGAAAATGGAAGAAGGGACAACAGGACAATCCTCAACAATTCACCCCTTTAATTTCTATTTCTGTTTTAATTTTACTTACTTTAAGGAGAGTTGTTTGAAACCTCCACAATTTTTTATTGTAGTGAATATTAAAAGACTTATTATTTTTATATTTAAACCCCTTCATGTCTTTTAAGAAGGGGTCTTGAAATTTTGAAAATAAGACTTTACTGATGTTGCACTTTTGTACCCTTAAAGTTTTCTGAAGAGGAAAGGTTGGATCGAGAGTTATTTCTCAAGTGAGTTGAGTAAATATATATATGGTACTTTTATCTTATATGTTTAATTTGAGTTTCAAATGAGAAATAGTTCATTGATATTATGATGTGTTATCTTATATATTTCCTTGAACACAGTTTGACATCAATTCACTTTTGAATGTGTTATGCTGCTATCATTTATGTATATATGAAATACATGCATTTTGTAAAAGTTGTGATATAAGCTTCATTAAATTGATTTAATTAAATTCTTGATTAAATCAATTATATTAAATGTTTTTCATATCTCTAAGTGAATGTATGATATTTATTTGCATCAAATGAAAGATTATTTTTTAGATCGCACAAAGAAACTTATTCATCCAGGGATAAATAGAGATAGATCTAGATATGTAGATATAGATAAATAGATTTACTATTTATTTAAAACTTTCTCATTTTCCCATCTATAAAATTCCACTTAGAGATAAAATCATCCATTCACTCCAACTATATTGAAATGGGGAAAAGGGACGATTTTTAAGTCCCCGACCGTGTGGTTTTCCCCGATGTTGTTGCACTAATTTTTGGGGCCTCAACACAGTCACAGTGTAATTTAATTCAGTGGGTGACAAGTTTTTATTGATGAAGTATATAGAAGAGGAATGTTTGTTTTCTTCTTGTCCTAAAGCTGCGCCAATAGCAGTGTCTGAGGCATCAGAGGAAATATGAAATGGAAGGGACCAGTTAGGTCCTCTCAAAACTGATGCCTGTACTAACTTTTCCTTTAAGATCTCAAAATAATGTTGGCAATTTGTGGACCAAGAAAACTCACTTTCCTTGGCTAATAATCGAAAAGGGGGGTAGCTATCCTAGAAAAGTTCTCAATGAATCTCATGTAGTAACCCGCATGTCCCAGGAATCCTCTCACCTCCCTTTGTGTTTTGGGTGCAGGAAGACACAAAATAACCTCTATCTTAGTTGGGTCATCGTGGATACCTTTGTCAGAAATGAGGTGGCCAAGAACTACTCCCGATTTGTACATTAATCTACAATTTTTTTCACTCAAAGCAAGGTGAGATTCTTGGCAATGAGAAACCATGTTTTCTAGATTTTTGAGGGCTTCAAAAAATGAATCACCAAATATCAAAAAGTCATCCATATAGATTTCCACACACTCAAGGTCAAAAAAAATAGCTATAACTACCCTTTTAAAGGTCGATGGGGCTTTACACAACCCAAAGTGAAGCACTCAGTATGCAAATATCCCCCATGGGCATGTAAAGGTTGTTTTATCTTGATCCTCAGGTGTGATCTGTATCTGGTTATAACCACTAATGCCATCTAAAAAAGAAAATTTCTTTTTACCGGCGAGGGTATCAAGCACCTGATCGATGGAAAGAAGGGGAAAGTAATCCTTGATAGTGGATTTTTTTAGTTCTCGATAATCAATGCAAATGCAACATCTCCCATATTTCTTCAGGACTAACACCAACAGAGAGACCCATTGGATATCAGATACATGATAGATAAAATCAACATCTAAGAGTTTTTTCAATTCTTCCTTCACAACTTCTCTTAGATTTGGGTTCATGCGCCTCTAGGGTGGTTGGACAGGTCGGGCTCCCTCCTGAATATAAATGTGATGAGTACAAGTTTCATGAGGGATGCCTTTCGAGTCTTCGTATCCCCATGCAAAGGCATCAAGATGGTTTTACAACAATTTTACAAGCTGCTCTTGTTGGGATGCATCCAAGTTTGAGCTAATATGTAAAGATTTTCCTGAACTAATCTCAACAAGAGTTTTTTTTGGCTCGAGAGAATAAATAGGTGTTGCTAGAGACTGCGGTGAGGAAGGTTGGGAATCATGACTTGAAAATCCAAACTAAAGATTTGACATAATGACTCAAAATCAGGCATGGTATCTAGATTGTTCAAGAAGTATCGTATCTCACCCTCCTGAGTTAACTCAATATATTGATGTATCATTGAAACTAAACGAGTCTCTTCATCACTACTATAATCTAGCCATAATGTATCTCGGAGCTCCTGGATAGATCTAGCAGGAAAATATAAGGTGAATTTCTTCCTAGAATATCCATGGGAAATGTACATGTCACTAGAACGACATCCAATGTAAGCATCAATAGTAGCAAGTAAAGGTCGTTCCAATATCAAGGGATGTCCTCCCATGGATTCTTTTGCTGAAGCACAATGAAGTCCGCGGGATATTCCCATGAGTCTATCGAAACAACCACATCGTCCAATACACCCTCCAGCTTAATTTTAGATCTGTCTTTCAATTCAAAAATAATGGGAGTATGATGAATGTGGACCAACCCAAGTTGATCCATGGTTTGTTTGGTCATAACATTAATGGCTTCCCCTAGGTCTATAAGCAAATTGGAGACAAGGAAATCACCTATCTGAATAGAGACAACAGGGTTTCTAGGGTTGGTATATTTTTTCATTTGCACACTCCTTGTCATTAAATCTATTGGTCTTCCAACAAATTGAATGGTTTGAGGTTCTACTCTTTTCCTTCCTGACTTCTTGAGACAAAGTTACCTAATTATTTTTTTACAGATGGGGATCTCTTTGATAGCCTCGAGTAAAGGGACCTTAATGAAAATATTCCTAAGCTCAGAATCCAATCTAGACTCAGGAACGGGGTCACTCCTTTCCATAACTAGCCTATCTGGATAGGGAGGTTAGTTTGAAGAGGATGACAAAGGATCTGAAGGTACAATGATGGGCTGAATGGTGAAATCTCTCACAGAACGTTCAAGAGTTTCCTCCTCACTTTTCTCTTCGATAATCACAATGGAATGCTTTTGTTTTCCTGATGTTACTACCTTCCCCAATCTGAGTTGGAGATCATTGACCCCAACCAGCATAGACTGATAATTGGGTGGAAAAGCTGTTTAATAGAATGGATCATTTGTACTGCCTTATTATTGGGATTTGATATGGGTTGAGCAGGCAGTTGAGGAGGTCGAAACGGTGGAGGTAAAGGTAATGGTGGAATTAGCTGACTTAGCTAGGGCAATGATGGTTGTGGCATTGGGTAAGGTGCATATGTAGATGGATATGATTGCATAGGTGCAGGATATGAATTATGTGAATGGTTTGGCCCCCTCCAACCTTGTTGCCAAGATTGAGAAGGATTCCCATACTAAAAGTGGTTCCCATGCTGCCACGGTTGAGAGTGATTATTATTATGATAAGAATATGGTTGTGCATTATAACCAAAATAATGTGGAGGAAGTTCAGGAGCCATACCTACACCTACCTGAGGACAATTTCTTCGTGCTCCCATAACATGCAATGACTCAGGTTCTTATTTCCATCCTTCGAGTACTGGTTTCAATCCAGGTATGGAGGGGAAATTTTCAGTGGCATGGTTCTCTTCACAAATCACACATTTATTAGTTCCTTTAACATCATTAGGACATTCTCTTAAAGGATGTTTTTTCCTACACTCTAGACAAAAAATTGACAATGAATCTTGTTCTTCTACAAGTGTTTGTTGAAATTTTAAAGAGTCTACTTGTTTGCTAAAAATATTAATTATTTAAATTTTCATATTGTCCATTTTGTTCTCCAACCCAATAATCATATCATCCATAGATCTAGCTTTATTATTTATACTTCAAGTTCCTTTATTGGATCTAGAACAATTCCTTGAGAATTTCCCACACAGGTCACGTTAGGGTCCTATAATAATAGGATTCATAATTTTGAATTAACTATGATTAGTCTTGTAATATTGTACATAATTTTTCTTTCTTTAAAATGTTTTCCCATATTAAAAATAAAAAATGTAAAAGAGGGTGAAGTCCTAAAAAAAAAATCAAAGGACTAAAAGACAAAGATAAAAAAAGGAATATAAAGTATGAACCCCACCAAAAAGAGATAAAAATATATCCTGAAAGTGATGCAAATTCAAATGCCACTACTTTTTACTTTACTGTGCAAATAAGATTGTTTATAGCTTGAAAAAAATGCCATAATCCATGATGATCAAACAACTTAATCTTGATCATTCATGCTTTAAATTTCATGCTGATAGTTAGAGAATAAAGATCTAGCCAAACTATTTAATCTTGGCAGATAAGTAGTTAGGTAGAGAATAATAATGAGGTCAACAGTTTAATCTGAGCCATTGGAATTTATAAGGTTCGAATTAGATAGTTTGCTTACAAAAGAAAAATAAAAAGGGTCAGCAAGCTCAAATGCACCCAAATAAATGAAGAAAAAATGTTAGGGTAAATAATGGGTAGGTAGAAGCATTTTCACAAGGTATGGAAAGCAGACATTAGTCATTTCATATCGCTAATATCCCCCAAAATACCCTTCCCCGTGTTTACAACTATAATGCTACCCTTATAAGGCATTTTCCCTTGTAAAATACCCTTTTTCCCCTTAAAACCCTCTTCCTTAATTAAAATCCATTTTCCTTTGAAAAAAGAAATTTCCCATTTACTAATTTCCCTTTTTAATTCAAAAAGTATCAAAAACCCCCCTATCCTAAGTCTAAATAGTTAAAATGTTATGTCGGGTGTCATTGAAAAATCCCTCCCTAATATTAGTTTTAACACTTTTTCTTAGTATGTTTTAAATATCCCACACGTATTAACCTCACCCATTGTATATTATTAACCCACATTATTATATTAAATCCTTGTTCTATACCTTTACCCCATATTATATTAACTCCCGCTTATATATATTTCCCCCAACTGCTTATTTTATTTATAACCTACAGTTTTAATTTTTCCTCGCATTTGATATATCCCGGGCCCCTCCTATTAATCCCTCTGATTCGCCCATCCGTCAGATCAAGATTCATCAAATACAATGGCCAATAGCTACTTTCGCACCCTCGATTTCCCGACCATTAACACCATTGGAGGGTTGCGAAATAAGAATTTTCGCAACCTCGCCCCCTTGCTACGTGGTAGCTCCACGACTCATCACGTTCTCCATTCTGAAACAGCCTTACCGCTTTTTACCATGCGAAAATGACTCATCCTCTTTTCTCCCTATACGAATGATACCGCCCACGTTTGAAAGTTTGACCCCGCACCCATTTGATTAATTATTGTTGATTAAAAGAATAAGATGGCCCTAAAAGCCTTTTTCACCATTTGTTTGTTGAAGACAGCGGAAAAGAGCCTCTGCCGACCTGTTCTCAAGCCAAAACAACTCTATCAACCTGTTTTCAAGTTATTTCCCACCAGAATTCAAGCATTTACCACTAGAACCCGTGCAAACTCAGCCTAAAGCTTTATAAAGACCAGGAAGAGCCCCTGTTGCCTCAAGGACCTTCTCTGCAAACTGAAAGCTTCATTTTCCAGGTATTCCGAAGTCCCAAGACCTGTTCTTAAGCAAGCAAGTGATAAGTTAATCAATTGAACTAGTTTGAAAGCTTTGCAGACCAAAAGAAAGCCACTATTACCTCCAAAACCCTTTCTGCAAACCGAAATCACCTTTTCACAGTATTCCTAAGTGCCTGATATTGTTTCTTAAGACAAAAATTAATAAATTAATCAATTTAACAAGTTTAAATGGCTTCCAAAGGCATTGTGACTGTTAATCCCCTACAACCTCCTGTTGTTAATGTTGAACACACCCCACTTGCAGATAAAGATTTCAAAATCAGTGATCCTGTCACTGATTTCAACCTCCTTGAGCTCCACTGTTGGAGCCATGATAAAGCCATTAACCAGGTTGATGATATTTGCCTTTGGGAATCTAATTTTCCCAAGTATATTTTCCCACAAACTTTCTAATTCCCATATATCATCAGGCTTTTCCAAGCTAATTATCTACCCAATGAAAGAGCCCTAATAACCCACAACAAGGAAATTTTGTTCACCATTACTGTTGAATCTATAAACCAATCCTTCAAATTCAACCCAAGCCTGATGAAGCCCCTCTTTCAATTGAAATACTTACTAAATTGTATCTGAAACTTGAATTTCCAAAGAGGTTTCATATCTTCCAAACCTTTCTGCCTTTATCAGTTGAAAACCCAAAGAGAAACCCTCCTTATCCAGCCTCAATTTTCTCAGAAAGAACCAGGAAGATTATCACAATGTTGAATTGTATATTAGGATACTTTACAAATGAGTATGTAGATGCTTCACTATTAGGTTTCTTGTCCATATTATGCCCAGTACAACCTCTTGCTTCCACATTTAACTTTTCTCAATACTTATCAGATGTTATCCATGAGAAACTATTTAAATTACCTGAAGAAGGAGTGTTTAAATATTCATCTATTTTGTTTCATATGTTCCTATACTTTCAATTTGAAAGGTTTACAGTAAGCCTCCAAAAACTATAACCTGAGGGAAATCCCCAATCAATTGTTTTCTGGACTTCCTTAATTAGGAAATATTCCACAAAGTTTACCTACAACAACTTCATTGATTCATTTATTCATCCAATTCTCAATATGCTAAGTAGTAACAATGATCCTAGGACCAGTGATGAGATAAAGAAGGTCTTACAACTTTCTGAACATAGTAGGACATGGGACTAGTATTTATACAAGAACCACACTGAAATTAGAGTATATGGATGTCAACTCACTCCATATAAGTTGCCCAAATACCTCCCAATTAGGTTATTTGCACTTGAATATATCAGACATATCCTAAACTATGATGAAATGAACTTTCTGTCAGAAAAGAAGAAGACACGATTTAAGATTAAAAAACAGATTGGTCCTTTCATCTGCAATAACAAGACTGCTGGTCAATAGGCAAAAAAATGTTTACAGGAATTTAAGTTCAGTGAAAGTTTCAAGTGTAATTATGATCCTTTAGGAATTATCAGCAAATTAAGAATCAAATTCAAATTAACTCCTTTTGTCCATGATTCCAAACTATAAATTAAGAAGTACTCCATCCAATCAGAGTGGTTGGAGAATACTTTGAAAGAGATGGAGAAAAAAATTGAGACCAGTTCTATTTTGCAGACTCCAACCCTACAAGATTGGAATTCTAAAAGGCCAAGAGAAGAAGGTTCATATTCATCTTAAACCACTACAGAAACCAAATTCAAATTAATGTACAAGAAGAAGCCCAAGCTAAATCCTCTAAATGAACAAGTTGAGACTATTGAAATTATTGATACAGACACAGTGGTTAAAGGAAATGCACATTCAGCAGTTTCAGAGGAAACTCACTAGCCCTCAACCTCTAATAATAAGATTATTCAAGAAACATAGTGTAGAGGTGTCTTCATCAAGTAAACCAATTTATAAAGAACAAGATATCATGGAGAAGTACAATGAAATCAAACTCAGGAATGAGGCATTGAAAGTAGTAACCTATGCACAATATTGGAAGCAGACACCTAGTGACCAGAGAAGGTTGCTTTCAGCCTTTGACTATAATATCAGGAAGATGTAGATGACCTTCTTGTAGCCAACAGTGAAGAATCCAAAGTCATTAGCTAAATATAAGAAAACAACATATGAAGTTCAAGCCAAAGATCTACATCAAATAGACCAAATTTAATTGCATAGGCAGGCTGGTGAAATGATATATTCTACTATGACCAACAAATCCATGAGTGTCCAAAAACTGCAAAATACTCTAGAAAACATCAGAGGACAATTAAAACTAGAGAAGGCTTCCTCACAAGCCAAGGACAACAGAATCAAATCACTTTAAGAACTGGTCATAGAGGTAGGATATGATCCCCAAAACATCAAATTTGCAGAAGAAATCATCAAGAAAAAGAATGCAAACATTGTTGCATTGAAAAAAAAACTGAAATTGCCTCCTACTGAACATCCACAGGCTAAGGAAGTTCTGGAGAATGAAGGAAAAAAAGATGAAATGATGAATCTCATCATTTAGTTGACAACTCAACTGAAAGAAATGGAGAATGAGATGGACAAATTGGTGCAAGAGAAAAATACTAGCAAAGAAGCAATCACTGTCACTACTATTCCTGCAGTTACTACAACAGTTCCTTCTACTTCAGCATCTCAAGTGGAAACATCACTTCCAGTAGCTACAACAATTCCATCTACATCAGCCACTACATCAACAATAGATGCAACAACAACATCAACTCATCCTAGTGATGAAGAAGGTAAATTGATTAAAGCCATGCAGGATATGTCAATACAAGCAAATTAAATAAATAGATTTAAAGAACAAATAAAAGGTATAGAGGATGAAAATAAGTTGATACAAATCATGCATAAGAATGAAACACATAAGTCAAACAGATTGGCTGATAGAGTACAGAAGTTAGAGAAATAACTAACACTAAAAGAACCACTTGCCCAAGCAAAGTAGCAGTTGTGGGCCAATATCATTAACTCTGTTAATGATATTTGGCCATCCATCCAAGTCATCTTTGAGAAAAATTATTTGATCAAGGAAGAAACTGAAGCTATTCAAAAAGTCAAAGAGGAACTTGGAAAAAATCTAGAAGAGGCTATTGAGATCATTAATTTTCTTAATTCCAAGAACAAACAAGAATTAGAAGAAATTGGTATTAGTGACAGAACTTAAATAATTATAGAAGTGAGAAAGGTAATTTCCAAGAGGAACTTGATGACACAACTTGAAGATAAGTGTCAAAACATGGAGTTAGCAATAAGCAGATTCATGGTGAAATTTTATGTATTGAGGAAAAAGGGTCTGCCTAATCCTTTGGTTATCAATGATAGATTGGTGAAACATGAAGACTATGACAAGTAAATGAGAGAAGTGGCCAAAGAATAATCCAACAATTCCTCCATGAAATGAATGCCTACAGGAAAATTACTCTATGAGAGTTTTGAAAACCTCTTTTACCTCCATCATGAGGTAAAACATCTCTTTATCAACAAGCCTACATTTGAAAAATACACAGAGGCTGATGAAATTTTCAGAAGAATGGTAAAAATCAAATTACCAGCTGAAGAAGCCTGGGAGAAATTGAATGATTTACTTTGAAAATGAAAAGGTCGCAGGTAAAAGAACATACAGGATAAAGATAAAAATAGAGCAGTCAAAGTGAAAACAGAGAATGTAGGTTAAAAGTAAAGCAGTGACAGATTTTAAAGATGAAAGAGTATTAGATGACAAGGAAAAGTAAAGATAAATACAACGTGAAAGACACTCAACAGAAAAAGAGACAGCCAATGTAAATCAAACAGTCAGAGAGAATAAAAAGAAAAAGATCAAACAACAGACAACAAAATAAATAAAAGCAGGGACAACTTGCATTAGTTAGATAGTTGTCTCTATCTTCTTGCATGAAGATATTTATTTTTCCTAGAATAAATCCTAATTAGTTAAACAGGATATTTTGTATTAGTTTTTGTATAAATACTTCATAATTCGAAGTATTGTGGGTGTGTGGATTTCTGGAAATTTATATAGTTGTATTGATCTGAAACCTGAGGGTTTATTGTAACATTTTCAAGTCAGTAGACTGGACTGAGGAATAAATGCATTGCATTACTGGATTCATGTGTTGGGCCACTTCAGTGAAGTATCCTTCTATTGTTAAATTTTCATTTTCTTAAGTATTTCACATACTCAAATGTTTTCCAATTTAAATGTATAACATGAATATGCAGAAATTGTTTAAGTACACTCTATTCTGAACTGTTACTCATTTTGATGTTTTCTTCTGATATCCAGAGTATGGAATTCTTCATTGCTCCCTAGTTTCAATTGACCTCTTTCTTCTTCCCTCATTATCCGGTTTGAGGAATCATTTACTCTGCCTTGATCCCGATTGAAACCACTTCACCATCCAACCTAAAATATCTAAAATTACTCATCTACCTTACCCTGTGAACACTTCATTTAGACCTTGATTTAGTCTAGTTTTATTAACACTTTGACTCCATAGCCCAATGATAATTAGGCATTCATTTATACATTTGAATTATTAATTCCACCACCAAACCAAACCAAAATCAAAACCTAATAAATATTTCATAACTAGCCTAAAATAAACTAAAAACAACAAAGTTAAATCATAAAGAGAGAGCCCTCTCTGAGCATTAGGAAGGCTAGATCCTAATATCAAAAGTAGGTTTATGGTTACCTCTAATATTTCTTGAAACAAAAATCCTAAAAACCCTAAGAATTATTGGAGTGATAACATGTCACAAATCTAATCAAAAGGTTTATGAGAAATATTCCCTTTTCCTAACAAATTTAAGTTATTTCTAGCATCATCAGTAAGCCCACGTAAGAACAAGGTTCTAATAGTACTTAGAAAAAAATTGTGTTTTGACCTTTGGAGGATATACATAAATATTTCCAGATAATCTTCCAATGTCTCATCATCACCTTGTACAATGGTGAAGATTTCATCCCGCATCTCTCTAGTTTTAAAATATTCCTGATATCTCAATAAAAACACTCTCTTCATTTGTTCCCAAGAATCTATAGTGTTTCCTCCTAATCCCATGAACCAAAAGAGTTCTGAGTCCTTGAGAGTTCCTAGAAACAAATTTAACTTCTGAGCCTCTGAGGAGTAATCATATCTTCTACATAACATTTCAAACTCAAATAAGAAAGAATCGGGGTCCTCATGTACCTTACCATAGAAATGAGGAAGAGATGATGGAGGAGTATTCTTCATTTTCACAACTATATCTGGATCCACAATCGGAAATCCGAAGGTGGATTGTTCCTCATTTACCTGGTTTTCTCCACTCCCCTCGGCATGGTCTTCCTAATCAACGATTCTTGTACCTCCAAATGAACCGCTCTCAACAGGCTGAGAAGGTTGACTATGAGTTTATTTACTTTGAAGTCTAACAATCTCCTTCTTCCCCTTCATTGGTTGTATCACACCCGAACTATTGTCACCAGAGTCAAAGTGGATATTTCCTGTGTTATGGGTCTATGTATGTTTGGAATTTTTGCCTGCAAGAGAAGGCCCAATATGAGAAAAAGTTCAAATTTATCAGTTTTTCCTCGGCCCCTTTTCAGGTTTGGACCCCTACCCTTTTTAGGCATTCATCTAAAAAAATGACAAAACAAAAACTCAATAAAATGTTGCAAATTTAAAATAAGAAATCAACACCTATAAAATCCTTCAAACAATAGAAGCATAGTAAAGAAAAAAAAATAGCAAACTTACCACTATTGCAGAAAACGAAAAGTTCTTACCAATTTCAAATCGCCTCCCCGGTAACGACGCCAAAATGTTGGGTGCATGAATCACGGTTAAGCAGACTCCTTCAACACTTAATTTTCAACCCAGGGGTTTTGTAAAACTTAGAGGCGAAGCACATGAAATGCTAGAAATGATATGAACTTTTCCTAACTCTATTCCTACTTCCTTAATTACAATCTTGCAGAATAAAAAATAAATATCACACGACAAATAACACCGAAGAAATTCTAGTTCTGGAATATGAAAGAAAGTACTTTGCAAAGAAATAAATAAAAGGAACTCTCAAACTTCTACGAACAATCCTGATTTCTAGAATGAATATCCGTGTTTACCTTCAGTACAGTTGTATGACAGATTGATAATTGGACCCTTGAAGAGGTCTGTCTTCTTTAAATATCTTCCTTCCTGCACTAAATTGTTATTCCTATACTTGATCAATGTTCTTGCACTAGTACTGGAATAAAGTTAATATGTTGGAAGTATATTCTACACTTGTACTGAAGATTTTAATCCTCATGCAGGGGCTCTAAGTCTTAGGACTAGAGCACTATGTTCCTGTATCAGGATATCGATTCTTGTACTGGAACAAAGATTCTTGCACCAAGTTTTCAAATTACTTTCAGAAAAGAATAAAGAGCATGTTAACTACGAAAAGAATTTGAAAAGTCGAACAGAACTGTGAAATAGCTTCCACAAACGGAAGTATGATTCAACCAAACTTAATCTCAAAACAAGAATTAACTTTGAAAATCAAGGCACACTTTTCTTCAAACAAGGAACTCTTTCATGTAGTTAAATAAATCATTTGATTATGAAAGCAGTCTTGTTCCTATAATAGTCATTCACATAGATCAAATCTGCCTTTTTAATTCAAAAAGGCTCACTTAATAGTTTAATATGAAGTTTTATCCTTTCCTTAAGAGTGCAAGTGCAGGTACAGATCTGTGCGTTATAACAACCTTTTCTCCTAATTTATCAAAGAAACTTTAATTCTTAAGTTTTCACTCTTAATGTTAAAAATAATTATGTCTAGAAATAAACACACTTGCAAAAATGCATCAAGATCTTATGAAAGAAAAGAAACAGAAAGACTTTGCTGGAATGAACCAAAGGAATCGAATTGCAGAACTGGAAATGCACTAGTACAGGAAAAACGTGCTTGCATGATCCACACATAAATAAACTAAGCTTCAAAAAGGAAAGTTACATAAGGTAAAATCAAACTTAGTTAAGCATGCACACCACGGATCCGTTAAATTATAACTGTAAATGAAATCGAACCTAAAATTTGTGAAAGAATTGAAATAACTACTTACTTCACGCTTTGCATTCAAACAAAATTAACACACCTTTGACGAGAAAGGAAAAGAGAGGGAGAATGAGTTGGGTTGGTTGGGACCTAGCCAACTAGCTCGTTTCCCTGTTTAAGGAACCTAGAAAATCAGCCTTCAGCAACACATCAACATATAATTGAAATGCATAATTGAAACAACATGGTACAATCCCTTTATATTATATTTTGAAATAAGCAAATGTACATAGTAAAGTCAAATCCAACCCAGAACGAGGGCGATACCAAAAAAATTAAAATTACCAAAATCACAGTAGCATCGTTATTGCTAGCTACCTCCTATATGAATTCTACATTATATAAATCCCTTTAAGCCTGCAGCCATAACAAAATTACAACAACATTATAAACTAAGCCTTTCGGCTGTAACGAAATACTAATTTAAGCATTCGGCCGACATCCTAATATCCATCATCTTGCTGATTTATCTCTGCTCCGAGCCTAACTAAAGATGATTGATTATGAATGAGATATCCACGTTAGGTAGTGAGTTGTCACGGGAGTGAAAGCACTACCAGTGGTGCAAGAATCCTACCTGCATTTGACCATCCTAATGCAATGATCAATACGTTGCTTACCAAATACTTTAGGAAAAAAAAATATTAGTTGCAAAGAATATTAAAGGTATAAAATATATAAAAATAATTAATCAATTCCATTCCAAATCTTAAATATGAAAACACAAATCTACTGCAGGAATACAAAATATTCTTGGAATAGTGCAGGAATGAGGAGGTTACGAGGTTAAAACAGAGGTCTTGGGTTGTGAATTTGAAGTAGGAAAGGGGTTAAAAATAAATTAATTTCTTCTAACAACAGAGACTAGAGGAAGAAAACTAGAGAGACAAAAAATCCCAGGGCATCGCAGTAAGCAAGGAAAGGCAGGTCCAAGTCCAGATTTGGGATAGTTTGCTAGAAATGTGAGAAGAAATGATACCTGAAGAAATATTGCAAATCTCGGAAGGGAAAAGAAGGAGATGGAAACCAAGAGAACAATCATGGAGAGAATGTGATAGGTGATGTGTTGCAAGATGCTTTGATCCTTTCATTAGAGAATATTATTGATGCCTGAGTGGTAGATTCAGGGGCCTCATTCCATTCCACACATAATAGGAAACATTTTCATGACTATGTCCAAGGATATTTTGGACAGGTTTTTCTCAGTGATGATAAACCCCGTAAAATATTTGGAATGGGTAAGGTTTTTATAAAGAAAAAAAAAATGAAAACCAAGGGATATTAAAGAAGGTAAGACATGTTCCAGATCTAAATAAAAATGTAATTTCAACAAGGCAATTGGAAGGTGAAGGTTGTGTAACTAATTTTACAGACAAAACCTGGAAGGTCACTGAAGGAGCCCTGGTAATAGAAAAAGGAGAAAATGTTGGTACATTGTATTTATGCAATGTTATTTCTAATTATGTTAATTCCTTAAATTACACAGGATCAGATACGACACTTTGGAATCATAGGCTCAGGAACATGAGTGAGAAGGGGATGCATATTTTTCACTCAAGAAATTAGTGCCAAGTTTGAAGCATGTTGATTTGGATTTCTGGGAAATTTGTGTATATGGGAAACATAAGAGAGTCTTATTTCTCAGATTTGGGAATGAAAAGAATCAAGTGGATGTGATGAGGCTCGACCATGTATTGACTCAACCTGTTCACTGCAAAACATATGTCCAGACGTGAGTTCATTAAGAACATAAAGGCCCTCATGAGTTGACGATATGTGGTGGGATTTCCTAGCTCAGGACCAACATCATCTCCACACAACTTCTTAAAGTTTAGTTCCATCGGAGTAGTCACGGACTTGCAGTCCACCATCCCAAATCTTTCTAACAGCTTCACAACATATTTTCCTTGAGAAAGGAAAATCTCACCTGGCTTTTTCCAGACCTCCAAGCCTAGGAAATAGCGCAGCAGTCCTAGGTCCTTCATCTCGAACTCAGAAGGTATATCCCTATTACATTGATGAATGAGAGGGTCAGCACCTATTAGGAAGAGATCGTCTACATAGAGAACCATAATGAGAGGCTTGTCATTACCAACCTTAAAATAAATGTTTGGATCAGCATCACTTTGAGTAAAGCCCAACTTCATCAAGTAGCAATAGATCCTCGCATACCAAGCCTGGGGGCTTTCTTCAATCCATAGAGGGCTTTCTTCAACCTGCATACATGTGTGTCTCTATCTCAAACTTCGAACCCCAAAGGTTGTTCCACATAGACCTCTTCCTTGATTGGACCATGTAAGAAGGTCGTCTTCACATCCATCTGATGGAGACTCCATCCTTGCATTGCAACAAGGGAAATGATCAATCGGATGGTGGTGTAGCAGGAAACAGGTGCAAATATCTGATCATAATCTATGCCTTCTTTTTTAGAGAAGCCTCGGCCAACAAACCTTGCCTTGAAATTTTCAGCACTTCCATTGGCTCCATGCTTGATCTTGTAGAGCCATCTCGAGGTGACTACCAATTTGTCCTTCGATCTGAGACCACATCTCAGACATCATTCTTCATGATGGACTCATATTCCTCATGCATAGCATCCTTCAAAACTTGATTCTCCACGGCTTCTTCAAATTTTCCAGGCTCAAATTGTACAATAGTGTCATGGCTGCTGGGTACCCTTGGTACCTATTTGGCTTATTACTTTCACATAATGTTCCCCTTGGAGAAATATGTCCCTCGACATCTTCGAGAGTGTCTCTAAGCCATGAGAGTCTTATTTTATTTGAAGAAGGTGGATCTATAGGATCCATCATACTTTCAACTTTGAGCATTGGTTCATCCTTAGGTTCTTCCTGCCTTCCAAATTCTTCTTCTTCTTTGTCTTCCTTTGAGATAGGAAGATTCCTAACTTTCCTGAGGGCAACATCTTCGTCGAAGGTGACATCATGGCATATCTCCACTTCTCTTTTTCCAGGCACATAGATTCTATATGACTTCGAGGTTTCACTATAGCCCACAAAATTTCCCTTCTTCCCAGAAGCATATGAATTGCTTATGTTTTCTTTTGGCACAAGAAAATAAATGGGACTTCCAAAAAATTTAAAATGAGAGACATTGGGCTTCTTACCAGAGAATAATTCTTCGAGATTTTTGGAGTCCAATGCAGAAAGTGGGCATCTATTTTGAACATAAACAATGGTGTTGGCAGCTTCTCCCCATAGGAACTTCGGAATACCTTGGTCATAAAGCATGGTACGAGCAGCTTCCAAAATGGTTCTATTCTTCCTTTTAGAAACACCATTTTTTTCAGGAGTATACATAATAGTGGTATCCCTCTTAATGCCATCTTCCCTACAATAGTCCTTGAATTCACTTGACTCATACTCGGTTCCATTATCGGTCCTCAAAATTTTGATCTGCTTCCCTGTTTGATTTTCAACCAAGGCCTTGAAGGTGCAGAACCACTTGAATGCTTCGTCCTTCTTCTTCAAAAGGTATATCCAAGTTGTGTGGGAGAAGTCATCTATAAAAGTGATATAGTATAAGAATCCCCACAAGGATGTTACATGCAGCATACCGGATATATTAGAATGTAACAATTGTAAAATATCAGATGTCTTTGTGACACTTGAGGGGAATGGTCCCCTTATATGTTTTCCTTCGGCACAACCCTGACATACACCTTCAACATCTTCTTCGAAATCGGGCATCCCTATCACCACCTTCCTTGCTTCGAGAAGGGCTTTGTAATAAAGGAAATTCGGATTGAAGAGATGTGTCACATGTCATGGCCCCCAGCGGACTTACTCCAACCTGATAGAGTGTATCAACCCTGAATCTAAGAGTGAATTCTTCTTTGAAGTTATTCTTCCAAATGCGTACCTTTCCATCGATTAATGCCACCTTGAATCTTTTGTCTTCCATTGTCGAGATAGACACTAGATTCTTCTTCTTTTTAGGTACGTACAACACATCTTGAAAGTAGAGGACTTGACCTTGATTTAGATGAAGGGTCACAGTCCATTCTCTTTCATAGGATAGGTGGCATTGTCTCCAAGGATAATCTCCAAATTAGTATGACTTTCAATCAAATCAGAGAGGGCTTCCTTATATCCAGTGAAGTACCTTGAGGTGCCACTATCAATCAACCAATTGTCTAGGGTGTCGGAATGAGATGCAACAGAGAGGGTAGATATAAGAATATATTATTTTCTCTTATTATCAACAACATTGGATTTATCATACCTGGAGTTCCTTGAACTCTTGAAAGGTTGAAAATTTCCATTCCCCCTAAATTTTTTGTTGTTGTCATCTCCGAGAGAGTCCCTTTTGTTGGGGCACTCTCTTGCATAGTGAACAAACTTGTTACAAGTGTAACATCTTCCTTTTCTTCCTTTGGGACCCGCTCTTCCATGATTTTGATTTCTTGGACTAGCATTGTTCCTCTTATTTGCATTGTTCACTTCCATTCCCATTAGATGGATGGTCTCTCTCCATCATCGTCGTCTCCTCTTGAGTTCATCTCGTCAACAATTCATAAAAATAAGGAATTATATTATTATTGAGAATAGTAGTATTGAATGCATGCCATGCCCAGGGAATTCCTCCAAGAGAAATGAGAGTGAGCTCTCAGTCATCTATGGCCTCTCCAATAGCTAAGAGACCATTCTTGAGTTCAGTGAGCCTCATGAAATATGATTGGATGGATTCTCCCTTGCCCATATTGATATCCTTCAACTTGTTCTTCAAAAATAGAATTTGATTAGTATTGCTAGCCCTGAACATGCTAACCAACTTATCATACATCTCCTTAGATGTGCCCAGCTCAAAGATATAAGAAACCAAGTGCTTATGAATAGAATACTGGATTATGTTCTTCGCCTTGACTTCCCTTTTATTTTATTTTGTCTTAGTGGCAGCCATTTCATTTGATGGAGGCTCATTGATATTTCCCTGCACATAATCCATAACATCGTGTTCTTCCAATGTCAGATCCAAGGACATTTTAAAAGCATGATAATCAAACCTATCAGATAGCTTGTCATCATATTTGAAGTATGATGAGGAAGCCATTTATCTTGGTCCTTTTCTTTTCAACTTCGGTGATTTCTCTTTTCACTCTTGCCTAGGCTTGGTATTCACCTTAGCTCTAATACCATGTTAATTTTAGTTAACCATGGTATGTTATTTGAAATCATATAACTATTGAAATTAAATGTTCATAGAACATAAAATAAATCAACAAAAGACAAGCCAAGACAAGAGACAAGAATTTATAATTCTTCTTATTCAGCAAGGAGAGAGAAAATTTCTTTTACAGTAGTCAACATGATGCCTTAGCCAGCGATGACTTTGCAGGTAAACCAACCCTTCAACCTCCAATAAGGTTCAGTCAAACTTGGTCAAATTTGGCCTTCAGTCAACATCACACTCAACCCAAAATTAATCCACAAAATAGTCAACGCAGAAGTCAAAATCTGCAGTCAAAACAACAGTCAACGTCGTGGTCAACGCCACAGTCAAAGTCAACATTTGACCTTGATTTTTGTGCCTCCAACTGCGACCTCTCTAGATCATATTTTTGCCTCCAAAACCGCAATCAAATGGTGAAGGTTTACCCAAATTCAACGTTGGTCAACACTGCCAAAAAAGCCCTAAAAATAGTCTAAAATTGCAGCTTCTTGTTGTTGAAAAGTGTAACTAGTATCGATCTTCATATTGACTATGTAATTATGTATTTATGTAAAGAAGAATACAAAGATAATAAAATGTATTTGTTTTATACTTTCTTCATGAGTTTCATGAGAAATATTTTTATTATAGGTCAATAGACTTCTTCTTGATGTTTATTAGGGTTTGTCTTCTGGTTATAAGCATAATTAAGTGTCTAGTCTAAAGTATATGCTCCAAGACCTTGCCATAAAACAGTGAAGGATTGGCTCAAAACAGACCTCATCAACGCTGGAAGATGTACCCCCACATGTCGGCCTATTAACTGTGAAGTCAACCTACAAGAAAACATGTGAGGTCAACCTAAATATGGAAATAGTGCACTATATATAGTGTTGGAGCTGAGGCTCATTTGAACACAGAAATTGCGGATATATCTGTCGTCTTCAAGAAGGGTATAAGTGCAGACTTCAGGACAAAGACTAGTCTGATATATATTTGGATTAGGGAAAATGATTGCGGATTATCTTGAAGGAAGACTATACATGGACAAATCTGAAGAAACGATTGTAGACAGTTTTGAGATAAGGTCTGGAACAAATGACAATGTTTAAGTGTTAAAGTGCAGATCTATTTGAAGAAGGGTTTGAAGATTGTCCTAAAGTAATATTGCGGATCAAAAGTAAGGTCAGTATACACCTACAGTTCATGCGAAGTTGAGACAATGATCTATGTGTAGAAAATCCTATGGATAATTTGAAGAAGAGAGCAGTCAGAAAGTGTAAGAAAGGGAGGAACGTAAATCAATGATTTACCTTCCTAACTACAGTTTCAAGTGTATGAAAAGTGAAGATGATTTTGTCTCCAATATTTGACTAAGAAATAAGGAGTGTTTGAAGATAAAATTAGAGACCAAGTTCTCTAGTGTTGGTGCAGATCAGTGCAGGTTGGTAAATAAAATAACTATTAGAGTTTGAAGTCATCAAAGAAGTAGTGACAAGGTCTTAGATGCATTCATAAGGTAAGGGTCTAAGTCTTCGTCATGGTACTTGTCATTTGAAAATCCATAAGAAGAATTTCTTGTGAGTTATTATCTCCAAGAGGGAGAGGTTTTTCCCTAGCTGGAAGAGCCTAAATTTGTGTCTCTTTTATTTTGGTAATTGACTTGATGAAAGACTAAATAAGCTAAGAATAGAAGACATAAGTAAATTAAGTAAGCTCACAAGTAATCAATTAGGAGATCATTTGATTAATCACCGCCCCTCCAAATTCTCAAAATGGAATCAGAGCTAAGGTTCTACAAGACAAGGGCTACTCAGCAAGGAGGAAATTAAGGAAGAAAGAATGGAAGTCAAGGTCACAATTTACATTGAAAGGTCAAATCATTTTGCAAGGAATACTCTCAAGCTGTCTCAAGAAAGATCTTCAATCTCATTTAAATATTTGTATTCAAGACATTGTTGAAAGAGACATCATCTCGAAGACATACATTATCATCTAGGATCCAAGAACTTATTATTGACTTCAACAGAGAGATGATATCCTTTGGAGGTACTGGAATACCCCAAGAAGATACATTTTCGACTTCTAGCACCAAGTTTATTCCTTTGTACCTTAGGTATCAAGGCATAACAGGTTGAACAAAAGACCTTGAAATGCTTAACTGAAGGAATGTTGCCATGCCACATTTCATAAGGATTTTTGTTTCTTATTGAATTCGAAGGACACCTATTCTTTATGTATACAACAAATAGAACTACATCAACCCAAAACATTAATTTTACATTCTTGAAAAACATCATGGAGCGAACCATATTTAAAATTGTCATGTTCATTCTTTCAGCTACACCATTCTGTTGGGGATTATAGGGCACAGTTGTTTGAAGTTTGATCCCATGTTGATGAAGATAATTTTCAAATTCGTTTGAAGTGTATTCTTTTCCATTATCAGTGCGCAAAGAGCCAATATTAGTTTGTGCATAATTTTCAATCCATGCATGAAAATTATTGAATGTTTGAAAAGCATCAGATTTGTTCTTCAATAAGTAAACCCAACACATTCTGGTGTAATCATAAATAAATGTCATCATATATTTATTTCCGTTTGCAAAAGCAATAGGCATGGGGCCACATAAATCTGAATGAATAAGCTCAAGTTTTCTATGTGCTCAAGAGTGTGAATCATGAAATGGTTGTTTTCTATGCTTTCCCAGAATACAAGCATCACATTGCTTAAGTTTCCTAGGAATTGTAGTCAATCCAATAACACCATTTTTCTTCAACAATCGAAGGTTTTCATAGTTTAATTTTCCAAATCTAGCATGCCATAAAATACTTGATGGAAATGTACCTTCGTCATGATGTGAACTGAATGCAAATTTTGGTGCATGAGCAGAGGAACCTTGCAACTTTAGGAGTCTTCCTTCTTCTACTCCCTCCATGACAAGTGAGTGATCTGATGCTTTTCTAACCTCAACCTTACCATCAAACATGTGAATGGAGTGTCCTTGCTGGCAGATGTGGACCAAGGAAAACAAGTTTCTCCTCAACTCAGGGAGGTATAGAACCTCATGTAGAAGATGATCTAGAAGACTAGGCAAATTAATCTTGATTGTGCCAAGCACTGATGGCTTGAGTTTGGATTTATCTGCGAAGTATATTGCTCCATCAAATTTTTCATTAAATTCTTCAAAAAAATATTTTTCTAAACGTCATGTGACATGTTTTTCCTAAATCTAGCAACCAATCATTTCTCCAAGAAGTAAATGAAACATCAAACAAGTCTTCATTTACTCCATTGTTACAATGTGCTACAACATAATGAGCAGATTCAGGTGCTTTACCTTTCTCTCTGTCATGAGTTTTACCTTTTTATTGATTTATTTGCTGCTCGATTTTATACCAAGGCAGCTTACATGTAGATGCATCATGTCAATATTTATTGCAGTGTATGCAATGAAGATCAAATTTTTCAGTTTGAGTTTATTCCGCTTTCCCCCTTTGAAATTCATTCTTCCTCTTCCTCTTCGGCCACCTCTTCCTCTGGAAGAATATTTAGCATGAATCTTTTAGCTATGTGAAAAACATACAGCCTCTTCAGAATACAAAGGGGTTGTCATCTTTCCAAAAGCCTTCTCTCTTTCTGCAAACTTTTTCTCAAGGGAATCAAAGGTGATTTTCATGAGGTTTCCACTTGCTTGCAATGACTCAAGGTAATGTGAGTAAGTGGGATACAATGCCTTAACATATGCTATGAGAGGTATGTCAACTTATACACCAGTATTCTTAATGTCATGCATGATGGATATTACTTCTGAAGCTAAACCAAGAGGGTCATCAATTTTCAATTCAAGGCTGAACAACTTAATCATTAATTGAACAATTTTATGTTCTGAATGTGAGTCATAGATTTCTTTTAGTTTTTTCAAGGCTACATAGGAATTTGAAAATGGTGTAATATGGTGACTCACCTCTTCATTTACGGAAGCTGCAATCAAGGAATAGGCCTTTCAGTTCTTGTTTTCCCAAATGGTGATCTCCTTGTATGAAGTGGGCTTTGATGGTGGATGGTCTCCTTATCCTTCACAAATTCCTCTCTACATCTCATTAAAAATGAGAGTGTGCTTGGTTTTCCTAGACCCTTCAGCATAATTCTCCTTGCCAGAGAGAACAACTCTTGTTGGGCCTTGAATTGTCATTCACTTCCATTACATTTTCAGTTATATTTCCATATTATCACCTTCAATCCACCTCCATTTCATTACATTTACCTTACCATTACCACTATTGGGTTACATTTATGTTTTTCCAAACTTTATTAATTCTTAGCATTTTTAAGTGAATTTGTGGTTTAAAATTAGAAAATAATGTGCATATGATTATACCTAACAAGTGGGATGAGATTGTTGCCATGTGTAGGTCAAAAGGAAGCTTCTAAAAGACCTTTATGTGGCCTCCCAAAACAAAATTCGAATTTGAGTGGAGAAGATCATGGGATCATGAGAATATGTGTCTCCTTTCCTATTTGTATTGAAAATCTAAGAAGACATGTGTCTTATCATTTTCTATTTTGATTGTAACTCTAGAGATATAGGGAGAGATTCATGGACTCTCATTAATGAGATAACTTCTCATATTTTTGTATAAATAGGGGAAGCTTTCTCCTATCAAAGCATGTGAAAAGTTGGAGAAATTATCATGTTCCGAATAAAGAAGAGGGCTTGCATTTGGAGCTTCTCAAACTTTCCATCCTCATGCTTTTGGATTGGCCATCTAAAATGTGTGAGATTTACTTGCTTTTCTAGATTAAATTTTGTTTGATTTCTTAGTATTAGTTTTTGTCATTTATTTTCTTGGATTAGAATTATCAATTAATTGTGTCAACGAATGTTCTCAAAGGTCATTTCAAGGATATCTTTCTAAAATAAATGATTGAATGTCTAATTCACACAGTTATTGAGTTTTTCTTTACACATCGTTATTTTCTTTCTAGGAATTTAGAAACTAAGTCATAATTGACTTCTCACATAGCATCTCAAGAGAGTAATACTTCACATTGAATGTTGCAGAAAGTCAAATATACATTAGTTGTTTACAATGAGTTTTACATGCTTTCAAATTTTGCTTTCAGATCCTCACTTAGTTGCATCACTAATATTCCTAAAGATCATTCCAAGGAGATAATCATATTTAAGAATGAATGATTGAATGTTTTATGACTGCAATTACCGAGTTACCTTCTCCATACTTTACTTGGTTTTCTAGATCATTAGGTATAATTATTTACTTAACACCATCTTAAGAAGATCACACTTCATAATTGAATGTTGGAAGTAGCTAAATATACATTAGATGTTTTCCTTTGCATCCTTTGCTTACTGTTCTAGGAGATCAGAAGTTTAAAGTACAGATAGTTACTTAACATCATCTCAAGAAGGTCATACCTCATAATTGAATGTTGAAGTAACCAGAAGTACATTAGTTGTTTTCATTTTCTGCTTTTACTTAAGGCAAGCACTTCAATTTCAATCTTAGTTTTTAGAATTAAATCCATAGAATAGGACTATTGATAAGATAATATCAATGCTCTGTTTTCCAAATTAGATCCTAACTAACCAACAGATTTGGGTTTATTTTTATGAAAATTAGATTAACTTAGGAACACTTCATTTTCTTCCTTCTTAAAATCCATTAGATTCATTTAAATCTTTTCATAGTTTTAGGTTAAAAAATTCTTAGACATCAAAGAACAAAAACCCCCCAAAACAATATAAAATACAAAACAACGAAGTAAGAGAAAGGTTAAATAAGCACATACAATGCACCACACTTCATCAGTTTACTAACCCCGGTCGATAATTTATGTTAGCAATTTAAGATATTAAATTGACTCAACATTTTGGCGTTGTTGTTGGGGAAGTGTAATTAGGAGACCTTATTTCTTACATCTAAAAAAAATTCAATTAATAATTTCTCGAGTATGCTCTCCTCCTACGTGTGATTTGGAGGATCAGAAAAAAGAGAATTTGTATGTTAAAAATAAAAATAGAAAATTATGTTTTCATGATTTCATTAGATTTAATTTTACAATAAACTTTTTAAAAAAATGAAAAATTTCAATAAATGTTTTTTGTTTAATGAAATATATATGTATATTTTTAAAAATCTTTGAAAATATAATATATATAATTTTATTAACAAATCAATTAATAAATAAAAAATAATAATAATAATAAAAATAAAAATAAAAATAAATTCCATTTTCTTTATTAATAATTTCTTTTTAATTAAAAAAAAAATTATGAAAAAAATAAGAAATTTCAAAACAAAATATTTAAAAAATAAAAGCTAATGAATGACCGAGAGGAAAAATAAGTAAACAAAATTGATCATTTCAGCTTGCAACAAATTTGAAAATGCACTAAAACACATTCATGGAAATGCCATTATAGCAAAAAAAATATAATGGTTTTCGCTTATGAAGAATACACAACCATTGGCAAACTCCAATGTTAGCAATACAAAATGATTACTGGGCGAATTATTGGATTCATACACTTTCATTTTACAGATGAAATCTGTGATAGGGCTTCGGTATTTCACGAAAACCTGCAAGGAACACACTTAATCTAAATCCCGTTGATTTTTATGCTTAAATAAATTGGTTGAATTACAGTTTGTATCACTAGTAATTCGGCGAACATTTCTGGATTTGGGTCAAAGCATACTCATTTTAATTTGAATCAAATACCTCCCTGGCAGAGATCATAGATCTATATCTCCATATCGTTGGATTTATGACGCAACTTATTGCAGCATCCCAACAAGTAACTGAAAAAAATAAATAAATAAATAAATAAAAATAAAAATAAAAAATAAATAAAATAAATAAATAAATAAAATTCCACCAGCATAGATCCATTTAAACCACGAATCTAACATGAGCCAAGACAGATAAAATTTCTTTTGTTGCAAACTTATTTTCGAGTGCAAAAAAAAAAATGTGTAAGTTTTTACTGTTTAAATTGCATTTTTTAATGTTATAAAGACTACATAATATGTGTATTGAGCCACCATTTTATATTA
Source organism: Pinus albicaulis (assembly GCA_034641835.2). Lineage (NCBI taxonomy): Eukaryota > Viridiplantae > Streptophyta > Pinopsida > Pinales > Pinaceae > Pinus > Pinus albicaulis. The sequence continues at coordinate 144,377 of JAXQQM020080699.1, read as the reverse complement.
ATTCATGTTGAAATATTTTTATTCATAACTCACATTGGATGTTTTTTGGTAATAAAATTTTAATTGTTTATATATATGGTTATTTAATTTTTCTTTTTGTTTGGGCGACATGAGCAGAAATTTTTATTATTATTTTTTTGAGGACATGACATACTTACACACTTCCCTCATACTCGATTGCAGAATGAGTCTCTCGGCTCAATGAGCCTCTCTACTGAAAAATTATTTTTATTATTTTTTTGAGAACGTGACATACTTACACATGTCCCTCATACTGAATTTTAGAATGAGGTCTCTCGGCTTAATGAGCCTCTTGGCTGAAAAAATATTTTTATTATTTTTTTGAGAACATGACATACTTACACATGTCCCTCATACTAGGTTGTAGAATGAACCTCTCGGCTCAATGAGCTTCTTCGCTGAAAATTTATTTTTATTATTTTTTTGAGAACGTGACATACTTACACATGTCCCTCATATTGGATTGTAGAATGAGCCCCTCAGCTCAATGAGGTCTCTCAGCTCAATGAGTCTCATCGCTAAAATTTATTTTTATTATTTTTTTGAGAACATGATGTACTTACACATGTCCCTCATACTGGATTGTAGAATGAGCCTCTCGGCTCAATAAATCGTAAGTTGTTAACCAGGATAACGTGGAACAGGAATAAACACCATGCATCTCACTCGAAGTAGTTGCAGGTCTGTCTCCAATGTTGAAAATTTTGAGATTCAACAAGATGATGAGCTTAGTGAAAAGAGTCGCCTTCACTAAGTGGGCCCACAGGCTATTTTTGGCGCAAGTCTATTTTTAGACATGGTGATCATATTTCAAAAGGTGCAGGATGCTATTTGTGGATGGTTGATCAAGTTGGAAAAATATATGAAATTCTATTTTTAGAATATTGGGCGAAGTCTATTTATAGATCGCTGATCTAAAAATAGATGCATGTCGATTATTATTAGCTCTTAATAATAATCAAACTCTAAACAACAACTTATTCTCTTGGAGCACTTCAGTTCAGTGCACAGATGTGGCACATCAGTGGATTGAGGGAATTACACAATTCCCAAGGGTTTACTGGAGCTAATGCATGGAGGACTCAGTTAGAACTCAAGTGGCAGAGTTATGACACAGTTGGAAGAAGTAGTTATGGAGTTGTATTTAGTTTAACTCAGTTAGACTCAGTTGAGCTAGTTTTATCTAGTCTAATTGAATGATACACTAGTGAGAGTGGACTGAATTAATTAGTTAATTAGTTCACAAATAATAACTCATTGATCAACTAACATCTTTATTTCCACTGCCTGTGCGTTCCCTTGACCTAGCAGCCGACTGCTGGTCCTCTCCTTCTTGCGCAAGGCCTCTGGCCTTCCATGGCCTCTCCGAATGCTGCTACAGAGGGCCTTGTTGATCAGTCAGCAGTAGATGTGTTTTATGCCTTAGTCAAATCCCTTCAGCCTCAGAGAACTCGCCCTGCACTGTCCAAGTTTGTCAAGAAGTTGGATGGGTTGCAAGAGGTCGACCTCCCTCCTACACTTCCACGAATGGCTGCACTCTCCTTAGCTGAGCGGGGGCTCATCAGTCAGTTCACTAGCCTATGGCCTTCCCCGAAAACAGTTCAATGTCGGATCGAAAGAAACTGGGTAGACAAAGTCAATGGTAAAATCTCCATTCGTTTCTATGGAAAAGGTTATTACACTTTCCATTTCGAATCTAGAGCAGACAAGGACTTAATCTTCAGAAATGGGCCGTATTTCATGGACTCTCGTGGACTGTATCTGAACAAATGGACTCCAGACTTCGACCCTGAGCTGGATGTCCCTAATGCTGTTCTGGTTTGGGTTCGTCTTCCACATCTCCCGCTCCACTGCTGGGGAGATGACTCGGTTCGAGCCATCGGCAATGCCGTTGGAAAATACATTGATCGGAGTGAACCCAAGGATAATATGCAGGCGTGTGCGCGTATATGTGTTGAAGTCGATCTCGGCAAGGGTCTTCCAGAAGCAATCAAACTAAAGGTGGACGAATGGACGCATATTCAGCAACTGGACTACGAAAAAATTCCCTTCAAATGCAAGGTATGTCACGAATACGGTCATTTTTCCAATCGTTACGCTAAAATATATAATGTTGAATCTACTCAATCTGAAGAGCAATGGGAAACTGTAAAAAAAAAGAAGACTGCCTCTGGTTTGAAAGCAAACTATGAAGAGGCTCCTCCCAAATTTTCCCCTCCCAAGCCTAATCCCCCTTCAACTCCACCCAAAGCCTCTACCTCTGTTGTCCCTCCTCCCTCCTCTCCTCTTGGCCCTTCCATCTTCCCCACCCCGGGGCCAACCTCTAGTTCTCCCCTGATATTTTCAAATCCCTTTGGCGCCCTCTCTCTCCCTGAAAATGACCCCCTGATCCCCCTTGAAGATGACCCCCCTATCCTTTTCTCCCTCTCCCAATCCTCTCCCTCCCATTCTCCCGACCCCCCCCACCCTGAACTACTAGAAGCTCCTCGAAAGAGCATGGAGTCAATCAAGAGTCCCAAAAAAAAGGACCTGGCAGGAAAAAGCAAACAGCAAAGGGATGAAAATGCTCAAAAAGACATCGCCATGGGAACTCAAAATCCCATCGAAACTTATATAATGGGTCAAAATAGCAAAGAAAAAACACTTAAGGAGCAAGGGGGACGAGCATCCCTCCGAAACCTAAATACCCAATGATGAAAGTAATATCATGGAATTGTAGGGGACTGGGGCACCCCTCAAAAATTGTTGCCCTGAAAGATCTTACAGACCATGAAAATCCAGGAATTATAATGATTCAGGAAACAAAGCAAAGATTGCAAGAGATGACAAGAATTATAGAACAGCTTAGGCATTATGAGGGACAAATATGTGAAGCAGGAGGAGCTTCTAGTGGCATCACCACTACGTGGAAAAAAAATATTTGGATATGCACATCCAATACTATCAATCCGTATTGGATCAAAGTCATATTAGAAAAGAAATCAGAGCACAAGAAAATAGTCATTTATAACATTTATACACCGAACCATTTCAAAGACAAAAAGCAGTGTTGGGCCACACTACAAGAAGACATCCAAGCTGAAGACAACAAAAATATCATCCTTGGGGGAGACCTAAATCTTATATTACACTCCAATGAAAAAAGAGGAGGCATTTTTACACATGATCGTTATAGAGCAAAGCTGGAAAACATCATGCAAGAGTGTGATTTAGTAGATATCATCCCAAAAAATCGGAGGTACACTTGGAACAACTACAGGCTGGGCAGAGACAACATAATGGAGCGCCTTGACAGAATTCTGGTAAACACTTCTTTCCTCTCTGAGTTCTCCATTGCTCATGCTGCAATCCTGCGTTATTCAGCTTCCGATCACTACCCCATTAGCACTGTTCTTGAAGCACATTGTCCTTTGGGGCCACTGCCTTTCAAATATAACTCTCTTTGGCGCAGCAATCCCATTGTGGATCAGATTGTTAAAACAGCCTGGCAACATCATATAGAAGGATCACCAGGGTTCATTTGGGAATGTAAACTGAAGAATACAAAACATGCCTTGAAGGAATGGGTGAAACACCATTACAAAGAACCAGAAAATGCCAAAGCTGAACTAAAAAAATAAATTGAAAGAAAATCATAGGAAAATAGAGGAGAACGGGCTGTCCCACGAGGATAAAGCATTAGAAAGTGATATATATTATCAGTTGCATCGGGTTAATAGATAAGAAGAACAAAAGTGGCGAATTAATTCAAGACAGCTATGGCTCCAAGGAGGAGACAAAAATACAGCTTTTTTCCATAAGCAAGCAACTGTCAGAAAAGTCAGAAATAATGTCACCGTGATTAATGATGAGGAAGGCTGCCCTCAAAACACCCAAGAAGCTATCAAGCAAACTGCCTCAGCCTATTACAGCACTCTTTTAATTGAGACAAAGGAAACAGAGGATTACTCAGACCTCCTACAGCACATGCCCAAAGGAATCAATGAGGATATTAATGCAGATTTGATTAAGGAAATCAATGAAGAAGAAATACATGATGCTATCTGGGCCCTTTAGCCAGATAAAGCCCCAGGCCCAGATGGATTTCCAATCTGTTTTTATAGAACATACTGGGAAATAATTAAAAAAGACCTTGTCAAGATGCTAAGATGGATCCAACGTAAATGCAAAATCGGAGGATTCACTAATGCAACCCACCTTGCCCTTATCCCTAAAGAAAATCGACCTTTGACCTTCTCACGCTTTCGCCCCATATCGTTGTGTAACTCATCATATAAAATTTTGACTAAAATCTTGGCTACTTGCCTAAAACCTATTCTCCCCACTCTCATTTCTGAAAATCAAGGGGGTTTTTTGGCCAATAGGCAAATCTCGGACTCCATCCTTCTTTCCAAGAGGCTATTCACTCCAGTCAAACCCGAAATGAGAAAGGTTTCATCTTAAAACTAGATTTAGCCAATGCCTTTGACCGTGTCAGGCATTCCTTCCTATTTGCTGTGCTTGAAAAAATGGGATTTGCCACATCCTTTATCAGCCTAATCAAAGCCTGCATCACAGGACCTTGGATCTCCCCTCTTATTAATGGCAGACCTGGACCATCCTTCCAATCCTCTCGAGGGCTTAGACAATGCTGCCCCCTCTCACCTTATCTCTTTATTTTGATGGCTGAATCTTTTAGTAGAGCTCTGGATTACAATCGCCGCATGGGCCTCATCACCGAGATCAAATTTGATAATGGAGTCAAGAACATCAATCACTCTCAGTTTGCTGATGATACTCTTCTAATGGGGGGAGCTTCAAACATCATAGCCCGCTGTTTCAAAGCTCTCCTAGATAAATACATGAGTTATTCTGGAGGTCTGATAAATTATCTTAAGAGCTGTATTTATGGGTGGAACACTTCGGCACAAGTTCTCCATAGGATTGCTACTACTTTTGGGGTTCCTTGTAAGCTGAATTGGGAGCAATTCACTTATTTAGGCATGCCTGTGAGTGCCGGCAACTTGAATGCTACAGCCTGGGAAGTTATTATTGACATGATGAAAAGGAAGATACAGCATTGGGGCACCTCTTGGCTTAATCCAGCAGGGCGCATAATTCTTCTTAAAGCAGGACTCTCCTCCCTGCCCTTGTACTATTTTACTCTCTTACAAGCCCCTGCCAATTTACATTTTAAAATGGATGCTCTCCTTCATCATTTTCTTTGGCAAGGAGGGAGAAATGAGAAAAAAAAATACAACTTAGTAAGCTGGAAGCAGGTCACTCAGCCATGTGAGAATGGAGGGCTGGGAATCAGATCCTCTAGATTCCTAAACCTTGCCTTTGCTGGCAAGCTGGTTTGGAGACTCATATCTGGCAGGAATGCTTGGTGGAAAACAGTTCTAGAAAAAAAATATCTCGGCTACCCAAGGCATCAGCTATTGGATCATGAGCTCCCCAACAGAGCATGCTCAAAAATCTGGAGGATGTGTAAGAAAGCTATTCCTTTTCTTGAACAAAACACTTCCAAAGTGCCCAAAGGCGGAAGCTTCATAAGAATTGGGGAAGACAAAATATTGGGGCAACAGCGCATAGGTCGAAGGCCTGGTACTCAGCAGATTCTAGTTCTTTTCAACAGTGCAGGGATTCAAACTCTGGACCAGATTTCTCAATGGGAATCCCACTCTCCTACTTGGAAAGGCTAGACTTTCCCTCACATACCAGCAGATACTGAAATCAGTCTCAACAACCTGAAAGTTTATCTTCATGGTATAGCACCTTCCAAATGCTACCTTGCTGATGACTTTCGTTGGGATCCTTCAGGCACAATCTACATTATTAAGGCTGCTTATCATCAGATTTGCATCAATGAGTATTCCATGGCAATCTGGGCACAATGGAGAATTTTTTAGAAGGCAGAAACTCTCCCAAAAATCAAATTCTTCTTATGGATCCTCTTAAGAGGGAAAACCCTAACTGCAGAGAACCTCAGAAAGCGAGGAATAATCGGGCCATCTCGCTGTCCAAATTGCCAAATTGAAGAAGATGCAAGCCAGCATCTTTTTATAGACTACCCATTTGCTTCTGCCTGCTGGAAGGAAGCTTATCGGAGTCACAATTCTCCTTGGGTGCTTGGCACTAGCATATCTGAAGTGCTGCATATATGGAAAAAAAGCTACCCATGGGGAAAAAATGCAAACAACACAGCTCGAAGGGTCTGGAATGCCTTGCCCTGTACCCTTCTTTGGAACATCTGGCTGGCAAGAAACAAAATGATCTTCAAAGGTAAAGAAACTAATGTTAGAAAACTCTATAACAAAGCTTGGAATCTTAACTTGGAAGCTCTGTCCACAAAATGTCATGGGAATCTGAAAGTGCTGGATCTAAATGTCGAAGAAAGGAATTACATAGGGAATATTATTGACAGAAGCAACATAGAACAAAACATAAGTGACCCCAATAGCAGAGACAGCTCCAGATGTAGCTGGAAAATTAGGATGAAAGATGAAGAATTAACTCGTTGGCTCAGGAACTGTAACACCCACTATCTCTTTTTTGATGGAGCCTCCAATTCCAACCCAGGAATGGCTGGGTCTGGAGGATTTATTTGCAACGGTAATGGAGATGTGTTAACTGATTATGAATGGGGTCTGGGCTCTTCTTCAAACAACAGGGTTGAAGCTCTCGCCCTCTTTCAAGGTCTGCTCCAGCTTCAGAAACTTGGTATAACCAAGGCTATAATAATTGGAGACTCTGCCATTGTCATTGGTCTGATGATAAGTAACAGAAAAGCCCAAAATCTGATTCTACAGCAAATAGTTGAGCGATGCCAATCTCTGGACCAGCAGATGAAAGGCAATCGTTTTTATCATGTCCTTCGATCTCTCAATAAAACTGCTGATGAATTGGCAAATAAAGCTTGCATTCACAATATCAGTAACCTCCGGTGTAATGGCTTTGACCAATACTGTTTCTTGCCATGACCAGGTCCTATTTTATAAGCAGCTCCATCCCACAGCAGATCATTGCTCAGGGTCACCGAAGCCCTTTGCCCAGCATCTTTGCGAAGATACAAACTCCTACCTTCTGTCCAATGGCGATGAGCCTCACAGATGTAATCCTCACAGCTTCAAATTCTATCTCTCTTTGGATCACCTTTTCAAATCCCACTAAGCTCTGCGCCCTCTGTGTTTTCAACATTTCGTGCTCAACCAAATGCTTTCATAATCCAGTTGATCTCTTCCCATCTTCAATTAATCGATCTCAGAAGCATCTTGGACACTGCCCCATGAACTCTTCTTCTCTTCTCGCCCAGACAGAGTTCCTCTGCCCCAGATTTTGTCCTCTTGCAACCACGTTTTCGTCCTGGTTAGCTTCATAGGTTGTTCTGAAGATAAGTCAAAGCACATCAAACAAAATTCCATTTGAATTAGTTGAGAGGCACTATTACTATCACAACGGGCGGCAAATGCGACACACCTGCAAAACTAAAACATGAAATGTAAAATCTGTTTTATTTTACTGCAGTTTATCAGAGTCTATACTATTTCCTCCTTCTTCACAACGACAGAAGCAAAATGTAAAGCAGATTCTGACACCAACCGCATCTACTGTTGGTCCTCCATTCACCAATACCATTTTGTAAAACTGGAGATCCGTCTCCCTCCTTTTTTCTTTTGAATATCAAACAGCAACCGTTATTGTGAAAAAAAAAGGTCTTATCTTGTTACAATTTATAAATAAAATAGAAAAGATGGTATTTTTAGGTGTTTTTTTTTGGTATATTATTTTTGTTTCTTTGGTGTGTGTGTGTGTGTATATATATATATATATATATATATATATATATATATATATATATATATATATATCATTTAATTTTTTTAATTTTTTTAATTTTTTTTTTAATTTTGTTTTATTTTTTTTGTGATTAGTTAGTCAAGTTAAAGTCTTATCTAAGAAACAAATATAAAATGTTATGTAATACTTGTGGCATTGAGAGTTCATAGAGTTTTCATAATTTTAATTTAACTATCAATCATTATTAAGTGGATGATAGTGTTAAAAAGTGGATGGTACGGTTAAATACTCCACTGAATACTAAGTAGTTTACACATCCCCAAAGTTGAGATTAATTTCAAAACTAGTTATGCCCTTTCTATGTTTTAATTAAATTTACCAATTTAAAAAAATGTCATATGAACAAGTGTCATATGAAATGAGATATGGTTTTGTTAGTATGTAGTATTGATAATCCATGTTGTTGGCTCATAGTTTGTTAGTCATCTGATAATTTTTTTGCCTCTTGTAGATGAATAAATGTCTTTATCCTAGATTTCTAGAAAAACAGAAATTCATGAACATTGTGAGTTCTAGAAATCTCCTTGCCTTCATTATCCTTAAGATAAAATTTTCACTATTTTATCATCCTATCTAGTCATGACTGGCCCACTACACCCGGAAGACCCATCATGGGCTCGAGCCATTTATTTTAACCCTAATTTTTCACCTTGGCCCAAATCCTCTGTTTTTGTTTTGCCTGAAAATCCCCACCACCCCCTAAACCTACCAATAAAACAACTTTTTTGTGTCACCCATGATACTTCCAAACGTTGATGGTCTCAAATTGTCTCTATATACCCTTTGATAGTCAAGTATGATTGATGTTGAATCTTCAAATCCACTAAGCTTATCATAGATCCTATCTTATACTTGGTGATCCCTAAGTCTAAGTCTCTGTCCAAAGTCCAAGTCCAAGAAAGCCCCCATTAGGTCACCTAAGGTTTTACTGAGTCATAGGATGGATTTGGTGCCCAACAAGTTATGACTTCATGCATGAAGAGATTTTATTCAAAGAGAAATGAAATCAAGCAATTTGGTCCAAAGTCATTCAAGAAAAGCCTCCTTGGCTTAGAGCACAAATACTGCAAGGGATAACTGCCCTTGTTCACATTTCTACAATGAATAACCAAGGTAGCCACCAGCAATAAGAATAATTAAGGTAATAAGCTGTAATCATCACTGGGAGGCAGACACAAGACAAAAGCAACAGGCCTGTAGGTAAAAGAGAATCAGGGTTTGTTTTGGTTGGTTAACAAAATAGTGGTGACAAGAAAGAAACCATCACAAATATTACAAGGATAGAAGCCACCTCTCTAGGGTTTTGCCAAAAATGGCATTATTTCACCTGCACTAAAAGAAGAAAAGAGAAAGAGTATCAGTTTAAAGAGGATCATCCTACCAAAGGGTAAAAAACAGAGTTTTTTTAAGTAAGATCAAAGGTTGGGCATGACATAGACATAAGTAAACATTTTTTCCAAAAAGTGTCAAAATTATGTTCACAGAAAATATCAGTCAAAAGGCACACTAAAAATATGGGGGACATTAACTTTGCAAAAGTGGGTTTTATATTTAAAAAATTACTTTTCAAAACAACTATAAAAGCTCACTTGAACCTTTCCCATGCATAATTTTCTATTTTACAAAGTGAAGAAGCCGTAGGAATAATTTTTTCGGGGTTTTCAGGCCAAACTGTAAAATTTTTGGGTGCTATGCATCGAGGCCGGCGCTACGCACAAGAGGGAGGCGGGCAGTGTAAAAATACCTGGTGCTACGCGCTCAGAGCCCAGCGGTACGCATAGACCCAGAAAATACCGGAAGCACCCAGGACTTTGCCCAGTCTACCCGGCACTACGCACAGGCGTTGCGCACAAGTGCTGCGCACAGGCATTGCACACAGGCGCTACGCACTAGCGTTACACTCCGACCAAAATTCTCCACATTTTCTCAAAGAGATCCAAAAATTGAAATTTCATATTCAAAACTTATGCAAGCACAGCCTAAGGTTGGTGAAACTTTTTTCTCCTCCCAAGATTTCCTTTTTTCTAAAAACAAGGAAGAAATCCATAGTCAAAATTAGACCAAACCCTAGACTATATAAAAATAAATTATTTAGTCTTTGAGTTAGGGTTTGCAAGTGAAATTGTTTTTGATAACAAAAATAAGATTGGGTAACTATAGGCTAACCTACAAACCCAAGTGCAAGCTCTAAAAAATCATTTTCACCTTAGCCTTCTTTTTACAAAGAGTTGACCTCAAAACCACTAAAAGCACCTAGTTTTCCCAAAAACCCTCAAGAAAATTCCAAAGGTTCTACTATTGTTTTTGGACCAATCATCATGTCAGAGGGAGTAGTCACACCAGTAGTGATGAGAGTCATACTCCCACCATGCCAAAACATCGTGGAGGAAAAGCAAAAATATTTGAGCCCCTAGACACCACTCCAATCACTTCATCTCCTATGATCCTTTCATGCTTCCAGGATGTAGGGTGCTACAAATTTTGTGGGAGGGTCAAGCAAGTCAATAGCCATTCAGACTTGACTATATTTTTCGTCTGTATCTTACAAAACCATCAAGTCAATATGGCAGGGGTGAAATTTGAGCTCTCATATGAGATCATTTACAAAGCAACAGGTATACCAGACATTGGTGAGGTATGGTTCAAACAAAAGAAGCTGGAGTTGAGTTATTATGGGCCCTATTTCAAACCTAACTATCAACAAAATTGTAAGGCTCTTTTCCCTTTTTCCCATTTTCTAGAGAGGTATGTTGCATTGATGAGGCAGATTATCAGTTTTTTCACATGTGAGGGGAGATACTCCTGGATCTACTCATATCATATAAGGTTGCTTATGCATTTTACCAGGGTTAAGATGATGAACCTACCTTACTACCTTTTTCGAAGCATTGATAAAATGGCCTCATTTGTCAAAAAGAAAAGCTATGACCACCAAATGCCAAGCCTCTTTCACCACTCCCTGATCAAAATGATTGTCCTATACTAGCTAGAGAAGCAAGGAATATCTTGGGAAACCTTCATCTCACATGATGTGTTTACATACCCCCGGGCCTTCGTCCAACAGAACTTTCCTTCCACTTCAAAACCATATACCTCCACACATCCATCATCTCCCCATGTGCCTTCTCCACAAATAATTTCACCTCTTACCTCTTCCCCTAAATTGCCAAGTGAGGGGGCTGATTGTAGCCCTAGTGAAGAACAGATAGAAGGCCGCAGTTAGGAGGAAAATAAGATAGATAATGATGGAAAAGAAGGGAGCAGTGGAAAAGAAGATGGTGAAAATGAAGAAAATAGTGAAGAGGAGGGAAGTAGCCATGAAGAAAGTAGTGATGGCAATGATGAGATTAGTGAAGGAAGCCACAAAGATGAGAGTAGTGAGCCCGATGAAGAGGAAAACATAGATGAAAGTAGTGGGAAAAATGATGAAGAAGAGAAGAAAAATGATGAGGAAGAGTAGCAAGATGACGAGGAAGAGCAGCATGATGAAGAGGATAGCCATCAAAGTACACTAGACAGTCAAGGAAAGAGTCATGACAGTCATGACTGTCTTGAAAAAAATAAGTCCATGGATGACAAAGAAAATCAGAGTGAGGCAAGTGCAGAAGATATCAAGCAAATTAAATGTAAAAATGATGATAGCACTGCCTTTGAAACTTCCATTGTTACCCCTCTCATATGCACATATCACAAAGGGAGAAGAAATGTGTTTGATGCCTCTAAAAGGCAAAGGGCCATTTCTTCTCAAACAGCCAAAACATTGGACAAAGGAAAATAAAAAATGGAAAAAGTTGAGCAGAAGGTACAAGTAAGAAGGAGCAAAAGGATCAAAAATACTTCTCAAGGGCCTCTTTTTGTTGATCTAGACAATGATAATGAGGACCAAGGGATAAGTACTAAGTTGTTCCTCTCAGAAAAGGATGCCCAACTTCAAGAATGGGAAAAGGACTTTGAGAGGGCACAAAGGGTCATATACTATTATAAAGAGGAGCATAAAAATTTCAAAGAGGTGAAGAGGGGCCTTGCTTTACAGAAGAAAATGGTCAAATACTATGCAAGGAAGAGCATGCTTGCTAATGCCAAACTTAAGCAAGCCCTCATGGACCTAGAAGAGATAAAAAGGACCAAAGTGCATGAAAGCCTCAAGATCTTGGTTAATGCTTCTCAGCAGGTATCTAAAACCCCTTGAGGGGTCTACACACCAATTTTGAGGCAAATCTAGAAACATTTTGTTTTTTCCAAATTTTGACCCCTAGGAGTGAAGTACCCTAGGCACTACGCACAAAATTGGGTCATCCTCAGCTACTAGAGTTTAAATTTTTGGATTTTTCACATCACCAAAAGTCTACCCACAAAATTTCAGGTCAATTGGAGCATTTTTTCGCCCTCAAAAGGTCAAAAAACACCTCAAAGTTGACCTTTCTGCCTCCTTTTTATGCCAGGCATTGCGCACAGAGCCGTCATGGGCGATTTTATTTTTGAGTAGGTAAATGGAATCCATTCAGCACAAATAAAGTATTTTTGGAAATTAGACTCATCAAGCTTTCCAACGCACCATCACGGGGCCAAAACCGATGCCGAGAAGGGGTCCAAAACTCAGTTGCAATAGACCCTATTTTTTGCTGAAATGGCGCTACGCACAGAGACAACCTTTTGCCAAAAAGTCAACAAAAGACACTGATTAATGAAAAATTGGTTTTTTAATATTTTTTTTGGGCAAATCACTCCTGATTTGATTAGGGAGTTATGTTTTTATGTTTTTCATTTATTATCTTATCCTTTATGTGTCTTGTGCCTTGCATGGTCATTAAGCACATTTATGACATTTATGGCTGAATTAGAGTTTCTGGAAGCCTCTTAGGGTTTCCACCTCCTCATTTGATCCATAAATAGAGAATGAGGCTCTTATGTCTTAGTTGGATTTTGATGACTTATTCTGGAGAAATACATAGTCTCTTGGATTTTTTGATGAGAATTTGATGTCTTGGAGCTCATGCATGACCTGATTTGTTTGTTGATGGAGGAGGATTGTTTGCAGGATCCGTAAGCCTGGTTGATGGTGATGTGTTTCTCTTTTTTTCATGTTTTCTAGTTTTCATTATGTTTCCATCTTGCTATGTTGCAGTAGGAGAAAGAATTTAGACTAAGACATGTTTGCTAATGGCACCTTAGTTCTGTTTGTTTCCTTCCCTACCTTAATGTTTTCTTCTGCTAGGATATATTAGAGAATTCATCTTTTTTCTCTCTAAGGATTTCTTATGCTTGTCTATTTCTTGAATGGTTTAGATCAGTTGGTTTCCACATGATTCAAGGCTATCCTTGCATATTTGTTGCCACTAAATACTCTGTTCTTGGAATCATCTCTTTAAAGCATCTTTGCCTAGGTTTATCAAAGAAGTATGCTTCAATCATTCTCTTTTCCTTTACTTAGCTAAATTTGTTTCAAGGAACCTTCATAGCCGTAAATTTAGATGTTCAGGGTTTACTCTCCTTCTATTATTATAGTTATTTGTGCATCTTAAATATTTTTTTCTCTTGATGATGAAACCTATGAAAGTAAAATATGTTTCTTGCCTTTCTATATTTAATTTGAATGTTTGTCTTGGATGATTATCTGTTTTCAGTCTGAAATAAAATGGATTAGTTTTTCTTATGCCTTTGATTCTCTTGCTATGCTTATAAATATTCTAACTCCCTCAGTTTACAAGTATATAAAGGATTTTGTTTTTCCCTTTATTATCTTTTTGTTCTCAAGCTTAATGTCCATCTCAGAATCCTTCACAACCTCAAAGATCCACCAACCAAGTTAAAATTTCCCTGCAAATACCCTTAAAACCATTGATGGACTTACCTTGACCTTGTTAGACTCCATTTCCCAATGACTTAAAAATATTCCTTGTTTTCTATCTAATCTATTGGAGCATCATACCGAACCAAAAACAATCAAAATACCCTGCACTTAACATCTAGCCTAAACTCAACCCTAATCAGCAAATAAGTTCACATCTTTGCACCTACTAGAGAGATCCCTCTTTGAATCCAGGAAGGCTAGGTCCTTGGATTTTAAAGCTTGGTTTGATGTTACCCCTGTCCATTTGTATCTCAATCAATCTAGAAAATTACGGGGACCTAACATAATGGAGATCACGGTGGGACGAGTTCATAGTAGCCTGAAAAACTCTTACAGACTCATATACATCCCCAGTTTGACTTAAAAAATGTACTCATAGCCAAGAGTAGAAACTAATTGCTTCACCATCCTAGCAATATGATGACTCAGCTAGAGGATACTCATTGAAACCTTAAGGCTGAATAAGGAAACTCAAAAGCCCAAGATACTCCCTATATTGATTTTTATCAAAAATTTGTGGTGGACTATTGTATACATATCTTCAAAATTTCAAAAAAATCCACCTAGTGACTCCACTAGCCTCCAGTAGGCCTTTTTTATCTCACTGGTCCCATAGGTTTTTTAGGATTGTGTCAAATCAGTCCAAATCAGTTTTTAGGGCCTAGTTATACCTTGTGTGAGTAAAGAAAACACTAAGAGGGGTAAGCCTTCCAAAAAATAGTCCCAAACCTTTAGACTCTTTGATTTTCGAGTAAAGAGATTTGGCTTCACGAAGGATCAATACCAGATCACACTCGGACCCAAATCCTCCTACCGTAGTTGATGACCCAGAAAATATTTTGTGGAAAAATTCTAAATCTTGAAACTCACCCACTGTTAGGACCATTCATAGAGCAAGTTCTACACCAGAACACCTTACAATTTCACAAGATCCTCAGTTTGAATTTTCCATACCAAGAATCTATTCAGGACCAAGTCACAAAGTAGGGTTGACCAAACTGACCTTGACCCCATAGATTTGCAGCAAAGCTCCAGTAGAGAAGCTTCTCCTTCCACTCCACCTGACTTTCCGCTTCTCCATCACTTCAGCCCTTTTCATCTCAAATCCACTCAGAATCAATTCTCCAGTCCAAGTACCTCAGCTACACCTATTCATACCACCACTGTGAAAACCACCTCACTCCATCCTACTCCACCTCTCACAAATCCTCCCCTTGTAAATCAGCCCTTATTTCCTTTTCCTCCTATCATGGCAACCTGGTATGCTCCACTGGATCTACAACAACCACTATTACCTTTGCAAAATGACTATCAGTCCAAGATCCCTCACTTCTTGGGGACTGAATCCATCACTGCTCAAAAGCATGTAGATAGAATTAATGATGCTTTTGACTACATGGAGATAGAAGAAGAAACCACAGAGATGAGGATTTTTGCTCAGATCCTAGGGGGAGAACCAAAAAAATGGTTTAAAAACTTACCTCCCAACATCATACATGATCTCCCTACCCTCTACCAAGCCTTTGTGAACAAATGGGAAATCAAGAAGAACCCCCTTCAAATTATTTCCGAGTATAACAATCTTAAAAGGAATCTGGGAGAAAGTTTTCATGACTACTCCACTAGGTTTAATAGTGTTTACAATGCCCTTCCACTTCACATAAAACCTCCCCAAGGCTTAGCCTTATTAAAATATCCTGAAGGCTTTGATGCTGATATGGCCTATCAACTAAGGGAGAGAGATTACCTAACTCTAGAAGACATGAAAAAAGCAGCTATGAGTGTAGAGGCAAATTTAATTGAGAAAAGGGCTAGGATGAGATCAGAAAAAAGGGTGACTTATAAATATGACACAACACCTACAACCTCCTCTTTTAACACCAAACTTGACTCCATAGTTAGGACAATGGAGAGGATGATGGAAAAAATCAGTTTAAATGAGAGAACACCTCCTAAGGAAAATCAAGCCAATCTTCAAAACATGAATAGGAGTCAAAATTTTAGAAGAGACCCTCCTCAAGTTAGACAAAGAGAGAGTGACCAAAAAATCATACCTCCTTTCCAAGACAACTATGTATATGAAGAGGAAAGAGAGCCTGAGCATTTGGAAGAAGACCATGTAAATGTCATAGGTTCGGATGATGAGGAAAACACCTTCCTTACCAAAGAAGAACAAAGGATGTTTTCTTCAAAACCAAACGAGAAATCATATGAAGATTCTGAAGACTATAGACTAGGATTTGAGAATGCCATTATAGAGGTCCATAGGCAATATAACCTTAGGAGTAAAAAGAATCAAGATGTTCCTAAAACAAATCATCCAAACACTGCTGTAAGAAAGACCTCTAAACATATTCCTAAAAAGACAACAGAAAACACAAATACTATGGCTAAGAAAGCTGACCTAAACAGCCAAAGACTAGCCAACCTAGTAATGATTCAAGCTGCCCTAGTACTTCAACTAGTAGCCCTGAAAAATCATTACTGTCCAAACCATTAAATCAGAATCAGTAAATACAAAATGTAGAAAAGGTTATGGCTGATAAAGTTGATGTAAATACAATAAAGACACCTACGCCTTTCAGCTTTGAGGGGGAGATTGCTAAAATCAAGATAACCATACCCCTCACTGAGTTGGTAACGCAAGAGGTATATAGAGCCCAGATTTTCAAAGTGTTAAAGATAGATAATGATACCGACACTTAAACTTATTTGATGATAAACTAGAGCTATTTTTTGGTCCTGAAGTAGAGGGAAAATATCAAGAAGGAGTTGTCCCTCCTTTCTATGTCAGTCTGAACATACATGAAATGTTTTTGCATAATGATATGCTAGACTCCAGTGCCTCACATAACCTCATGCCAAAGGTTGTGATGGAGATATTGGGCTTAGAAATCACAAAGCCCTACAAAGACTTGTACTCTTTTGATTCTAGTAGGGTTAAGTTTCTAGGCCTAATCAAGGATTTGTGTGTCAATCTGGCACAAATCCCCGCTAAGAGTCTAGTCATGGATATAGTTGTAGATGAAATCCTCCAAAAGTATGGCATGCTTTTATCTATATCATGGGGGGCCAAACTCCAGGGTAGCCTTCAAATGGACATGACTTATGCCACCATCCCATTTTTCAATGAAACAAGGAGATTGTACCGGGAATCCCACATGAAATACATGGTGAGTAACATAGATAGGCCAAATAACACACCGATT
This sequence comes from Pinus albicaulis, assembly GCA_034641835.2. NCBI lineage: Eukaryota > Viridiplantae > Streptophyta > Pinopsida > Pinales > Pinaceae > Pinus > Pinus albicaulis. Next base: position 127,457 of record JAXQQM020080699.1, on the reverse strand, counting down.
TATTCCATTCACTCAGACCTTGACTACTTCATCCTGTACAATGAAAATGACATAAGTGAACAAGTGAATGATAAGGAGAGATAACTAAGCCCATAAGAACAGCCAAGCCAATCCTCTGACCAAGAAAATGACACCCAAAACTCTAGCAGCCCCGAAGTGCAAAACATTGACACCCTTTAGCATATGAGCTTTGATGGCTCTTATGGTAAGGCTGGCTCAGGGGCAGGATTTTGGATCCACAACACAAATGAAGGTCATTCATATAGGCTAGATTTCCAATGCACCAATAACATTGCAAAATATGAGGCTCTCCTTATCGATTTACACCTGCTCAAATTAATCTCAAAGCTAAGAAAATATTGGTTCAAGGAGATTCAGAACTGATCATAAATCAAATTAAGGGAGAATATTCAGCCAAGAACCCTAGACTAAGGGAATATAGGAATTCTACCCTATACCTTCTCAAAACCTTTGAGAAGTATGAGCTTACGTTCATTCCTAGGGCCCAAAACTGCCTTGCCAATGAACTTGCCTTTGTTGCCAACAATTGCTCTTTACCTTATGAAAATAATCAATGCCTCATCAAAGTAAAGAACAGGCCTATTGTGTTGGACAACTTGAGCCATTGGCAAGTGTTTAACAGTGATGAGAAGATAGATTATTTTTTACAATCCAGAAATGAATTTGCAAGCACAAAACAGAGTTTAAGATTTGAAAGAAATAATTTTGCTGAAAATGAAACTCCCAAAACAGAGCTGCCCTTTGATGATGATATAAAACACCTTCAAAACCCTTGTGTTGCAGAAATATTTGATAAATCAGATCAAAGAGAACTTGAAATTTTGCAGTACAAAGATAACACCTTGCCAAGAGGCCTTACACCACTAGAAGAGCTGTTTGATTTTAATGATGTAGCTAAAAAACCCAAGACGGAATCCACTAAAACAAATATATAAGAATGTAACATTGGAGGGATGAAAGAACCCAAAATAATCAAGTTGTCCAAAACTCTCCCACCTCACACAAAACAAAAATACATTGAACTTTTTAGAGAATTTAAAGATGTGTTTTCTTGGGGGTATGAAGACTTGAAATCATATGACACCAAAATCATTCAACATAAAATTCCTCTCAAGGAAAATCAGAAACCATTTAAACACAAATTGAGAAGAATAAACCCCCTCTTGTTACCCTCAGTTAAGAATGAAATAAAAAAGATGTACGATGTCGGGACCATAGTCCCCATTCGATACTCAAAATGGGTGTCCAACCTTGTGTCAGTTAGGAAGAAGACCAGGGAAATTAGGATTTGTATTGGCTTCAGAAATTTGAACAAGGCCTCCTTGAAAGAAAATTACCCCTTACCTAAAATGGATCACATACTCCAAAAAGTAGTTGGCTCACAAAGAATCTCATTACTAGATGGCTTCTCAGGTTATAACCAAGTTCTAGTATTTCCAAGTGACCAACTCAAAACTAATTTCACTACACCTTGGGGTACATTCATGTATGTTAAAATTCCATTCGGTTTAATGAATGCAGGGGCTACTTTCCAAAGGGCAATGGACATAGCTTTTTCAGAAGACATAGGTTACTTCATAGTCATATACCTTGATGACATCACTTTCTACTCTAAGACTGATGAAGAGCACTTAGTCCACTTGAGAAAAGTCTTTGAAAAGTGTAGAAAGTATGGCTTATCCCTAAATCCTAAGAAAACTTTGTTTGGCCTTCAGGAAGGAAAAATCTTAGGTCACATCATCTCTGAGGAAGGAATCAAGATAGATCCCAAAAGAATAGAAGTCATCTTACAAATTAGCCATCCTAGAAACATTAAAGAGCTGCAATCTTTCATTGGAAAGATTAACTTCCTAAGAAGATTCATCCCTAACCTTGCTGAGATCCTAAGAAATATCACAAATATGTTGAAAAAGGAAGTAGGAGTGAAGTGGAGTATGGAAGCAAAACAATCTTTTGAGCTGGTAAAACAAGCACTCACACAAACACCAGTCTTAATCAGCCCTGACTTCACCAAGGAATTTTACATCTTCTCCTTTGCCTCTGAACATACTGTGGTAGCAATATTATTGAAAAATAACATCATCGGGCAAGAACAACCCATGGCTTTCGTCTGCAAAGCCTTAAGGGATGCTCCTCTAAAGTATAACATTATGGAGAAACAAGCCTTTGCCTTAATCAAAGCTTTGAAGGATTTTAGAGTTTATATTTTTCATTCACATATCATAGCTTTTGTACTACACACAGTTGTAAAAAACATACTTAATCAAGACCCTGATGGTAAAAGGGGCAAGTGGATTGCTACCATTTTAGAATATGATTTAGAAATCAGACCCACTAAATTGATTAAAGGAAAAGGACTTGCAAAACTTATGGCTAACTCAAATTTCGAAGCTTTAGACATGAATATGGTTTATGTGTTAGAAGAAACTGAAGAATTTACAACACCATACATTGAAGAAATGTTTTTAAATTCATCTTGGTATGCTGATATTGTTTATGTGCTTCTTTATCTCAATGCTCCCCCTTCTTTGTCAAAAACCAAAGATAGATTCTTAAAAAAAAAAAGCATTAAATTTTTGCATTTTAGATGGAGTGTTTTACTGGAAGAGTTTTTCTGTTTTGGTGCTTAAATGTTTGCTTGAAGATGATACAGAAAAAATCATGCATGAATTACATGAGGGAGAATGTGGGGGTCACCTTTATTGGAAGACCACAACCAACAAGATCCTTAGAGCTAGATACTATTGGCCTACCCTATTTCCTGATACTCACAAGCTAGTCATGACTTGCCATAAATGCCAAATATTTGATGGCAAAAGAAAGCTCCTACCTCTGCCCTTGCAACCCATCATTGTTGAAGCTCCTTTTTCAGCAGTGGGGTTTTGACTTCATAGGAGAGATCCATCCAACTTCATCTGCCCAACATAAGTGGATCCTCACTGCCACTGATTACTTCACCAAATGGATAGAAGCCATCCCTTCTATAAATGCCACTGACTCAGTCATCATCAAATTCCTTGAAACTAACATCTTGTCCAGTTTTGGTTGTCCTAAAAATATCATCACCGATAACACTGCTGCCTTTGCATCTAATAAAATGGTGGAATTTTGTTACAAATATAGCATCACCCTGGGCCACTCCACTACTTATTATCCACAAGGAAATGGACTAGCTGAGACCTCTAACAAGAGGTTGGTAAACATCATCAAGAAGCTCCTAGAACAAAATCAAAAAGCATGGCATGGAAAACTAGTGCATGCACTATGGGATGATAGAATAACCACCAAGAAATCAATTGGTATGTCTCCCTATCAACTAGTGTATGGCATGGATGCAATTTCCCCACCTCTTTGGGAGTTCCAGTGATGAAGCTTCTTCAATAAGTACAATCAGAAGAAAATGAAATGCAGAAGAGGCTGAACCAAACCATTCATTTGCAGCAGTCAAGGGAGGAGGTTTACAAAAGGACACAAGCTATACAAGACAATATCAAGAAAATATTTGATAGGAGAACAAAAGAAAATGATTTCCAGATTGGAGACATGATTATGAAATGGGATTCGAGAAGGGAAGACAAGGGAAAACATGGAAAGTTTGAAAATCTATGGAAATTCCCTTACATCATTCAGTCAGTTAGAGGCAACAATGATTTCTTTCTGCAAGAGCTTGATGGAACTGAAATGTTTGGAGGTCCAATCAATGGGAGGATGCTTAAACATTACTTTTGTCAAGAAACCTAGTTTTTTTTCTCATTCATTGTACATACCACTGTTTGATGAAAAGAAAAATCACAAAAATAATATAAAAAGAAAAGAGGGCAGAGTTTGAAAGAGAGGTACAGCCCCATACCTTAAAAAAATATATATAATAATGCTGAAAGTGTGCAAGTCTAAATGAAACTAATTATTTCAAAAAAAAGCCTTGTTCAGTTATCTAGCCTAATCATGGCTGAACATGTTTTAAATTTATGGTTGATAAGTTAGTAAAAAGAGTAGGTCAAAATTTTCAAGCTTGACTTGTCAAAAGTAGATTGGGTAGGTAGATAGATGCTAGTTCCACATGCTGAAATCCGAACCAAAGAGGAAAATGGAGATGTTAAACAAATGACATATATTTCCCTCATGTTTCCTAAACTTTTTCTGTACAAAAATAACACTTGTGTGCAGCTTGTTTTAATGCCATAACTCATGGTGAGTCAGATTTCGTAATCCTGATTTACCTTGCTTTCAATTTCATGTTAGTAGGATAGAGAATAAAGTTTGTCAAATAGCTTAATTTTGACAAATGAGTAGATTAGGTAGAAAATAAAAAGAGTTCATTAGCCTAATCTGAACTCTTGGAAGAAATCAGGGTACAATTAGATAGTTTGATTTTTTTTTCCAAAAATATAAATCTCAAGGGTTTGCCAGTTCAAGTGCACCCAAGGAAGAAAAAATGTTAGGCAAGTAGATTGGGTAGGTAGAGATGATGCTGATATGAATCATGTCTTTTCAGATCTCAAAGATTAAAGACTCAAAACAAACATCAGAAAATGAAGAAAGAGCACATCTGCCTAATGGAAGAGGCACTCGTCTCCAAAAGCCAGAAAAATCTGAAGTTCTAGACACCTCCTGAGAAGGAGCTACCCTCCCCAAGTGGAGCCACTGTTAGTCATCCATAATTTTCACTATCTGAAGATGACTAATTATTGGTCCTAGATTTCTAGAAACAAAGTTCATAAACATTGTGAGTTTTAGAAATCTCACTGCCTTCATTATCCTAAGATAAAAATTTCACTATTTTATCATCCTATCTAGTCATGATTGGCCCGCCACTCCCGAAAGACCCATCATGGGCTCAAGCCATTTATTTCAACCCTAACTTGTCACCCATTTTTTCACCATGTCTTGCCTTTTGGCCCAAATCCTCTATTTTTTTTACCTGCAAAATTCCGCACTACCACCTAAACCTACCAATCAAATAAATTTGATGTCTCTTCCATAATACTCTCAAACACTGATTGTCTCTATAGGCCCTTTGATAGTCAAGTATGTTGGATCTTAGGTCTTCAATTAACTAAGCTTATCATAGATCCTATCTTGTACTTGGTGATCCCTAAGTCTAAGTCTCTATCCAAAGTCTAAGTCCAAGAAAGCCCCCATTAGGTCACCTGAGGTTTCACTAAGTCATAGGATGGATTTGGTGTGCAACAAGTTATGCCTTCCTGCATGAAGATATTGTATTCAAATTGGAATAAAATCAAGCAATTTGATCCAAAGTCATTTAAGAAAAGCCTCCTTGGCTTAGAGCACAAATACTGCAAGGGACAACTGCCCTTGTTCACATTTCTACAATGAATAGCCAAGGTGGCCACCAACAATAAGAAGAAGGAAGGTAATAAGATGTAATCATCACCAGGAGGTAGACACAAACAAGACAAAAGAAACATGCCTATAGGTAAAAGAGAATCAGGGTTTGCTTTAGTTGATTAACAAAACAGTGGTGACAAGCAAGAAACCATCTCAAAGATTACAAGGACAGAAGCCACCTCTCTAGGGTTTTGCCAAAATATCATTTCTTAACCTACACTAAAAGGATAAAAGACAAAGATTATCAGTTTAAAAGGGATCATCTTACCAAAGGGTAAAAAATAGAGTTTTTAAAATAAGATCAAAGGTTGGGCATAATTCATTATCAAAATGGCTTAAGAAGCAAGTGTGCCCCTGGTTTGCATCTCAGCAGTAGACCCCCAACAAAGGCCTCCTTGTCAAAATATTGTTCTACAAAATATGACAGAGACATAAGTAAACGGTTTTGCCAAAAAGTGTCAAAAGTGTGTTTCACAGCAAATATCAGTCAAAAGGCACACTAAAAATATAGGGGACATTAACTTTGCAAAAGTGGGTTTTATCTTTTAAAAATTACTTTTAAAAACAACTATAAAAGCTCACTTGAACCTTTCCCATGCATCATTTTCTATTTTACAAAGTGAAGAAGCCGCTGGAAGAATTTTTTCGGGGTTTTCAGGGCAAACTATAAAAATTTTGGGCGCTATGCACCGAGGCCGGTGCTATGCACTTGGCCTTCAGCACTACGCATAGGAGGGAGGCGGGCAGTGTAAAAATACACTGTGCTATGCACTCAGAGCCCAGCGCTATGCACCTGGCCCGGCGCTACGCATAGGCCCAGTAAAGACTAGAAGCACCCAAGACATCGCTTAGTCTACTCGACCCTATGCACAGGAGCTATGCACCGGCGCTACACTTCGGCCAGGATTCTCCAAATTTTCTCAAAGAGCTCCAAAATTTGAAATTTCATCTTCAAAACTTCTGCAAGAAAAGCCTAAGGTTGGTAAAACTTTTTTCTCCTCCCAAGATTTCCTTTTTTCTAAAAACAAGGAAGTCATCCATAGTCAAAATTAGACCAAACCCTAGACTATATAAAGATCAATTGCTTAGTCTTTGAGTTAGGGTTTGCAAGTGAAATTAATTTTGAGTACAAAAAGAAGATTAGGTAACTATAGGCTAACCTCCAACCCCAAGTGCAAGCTCTAAAAAATCATTTTCACCTTAGCCTTCGTTTTACAAAGAGTTGACCTAAAAACCACTAAAAGCACCTGTTTTGCCCAAAAACCCTCAAGAAAATTCCTTAGGTCCAACTGCTGTTTTTGGACCAGTCATCATGTCAGAGGGAGATATTCACACCAGTAGTGATGAGGGTCATACTCCCACCAAGCCAAAACATCATGGAGGAAAAGCAAAAATATTTGAGCGCCTAGACACCACTCCAATCACTTCATCTCCTATGATCCTTTCATGCTTCTAGGATGTAGGGTGCTACAAATTTTGTGAGAGGGTCAAGCAAGTTAGTAGCCATTTAGATTTGACTAGATTTTTCATTTGTAGCTTACAAAACCATTAAGTCAGTCTGGCAGGGGTGTAAATTGAGTTCTCATCTGAGATCATTTCCAAAGCAATAGGTATACCAGAGATTGGTGAGGTATGGTTCAAACAAAAAAAGCTGGAGTTGAGTTATTATGGGCCCTATTTAAAACCCAACTATCAACACAATTGTAAGGTTGTTTTCCCTTTTTCCCATTTGCTAGAGAGGTATGCTACATTGATGAGGAATATTATCAATTTTTTCACATGTGAGGGGAGATACTCCCGGATCTACTCATATCATATAAGGTTGCTGATGCATTTTACCAGGGTCAAGATGATGAACCTACCTTACTACCTTTTCCTAAGCATTTATAAAATGGCCTCAGTTTTCAAGAAGAAAAGCTATGACCACCAAATTCCAAGCCTCTTTCACCACTCCCTGGTCAAAATGATTGTCCTATACTAGCTAGAGAAGCAAGAAATATCTTGGGGAACCTTCATCTCACATGATGTGTTTACAGACCCTCGGGCCCTTGCTTTCCACTTCACAACCATATACCTCATCACATCCATCATCTCCCCACTTTCCTTCTCCACAAATAATTTCACCTCTTACCTCTTCCCCTAAATTGCCAAGTGAGGGGGCTGACAGTAGCCCTACTGAAGAACAAATAGAAGGCAACATTCAGGAGGAAACTGAGATAGCTAATGATGGACAAGAAGGGAGTAGTGGAAAATCAGATGATGAAAATGAAGAAAACAGTGAAGATGAGGGAAGTAGCCATGAAGAAAGAAGTGATGGCAATGATGAAATTAGTGAAGGTAGCCACAAATATGATAGTAGTGAGCCTGATGAAGAGGAAAACAAAGATGAAAGTAGTGGGAAAGATGATTAATAAGAGCAACAAAATTATGAGGAAGAGCAGCAAGATGATGAGGAAGAGCAACATGATGAAGAGGACATCCATCAAAGTACACCAGACATTCAAGGAAAGAGTCATGACAGTCATGACAACAGTCATGATTTTCTTGACAAAAATCAGTCCATGGATGACAAAGAAAATTAGAGTGAGGCAAGTGCAGAAGATATCAAGAAAATTAAAAGTCAAAATGATGATAACACTACCTTTGAAACTTCCATTGTTACCCCTCTCACATGCACATATCACAGAGGGAGAAGAAATGTGTTTGCTGCCTCTAAAAGGCAAAGGGCCATCTCTTCTCAAACAACCAAAACATTAGACAAAGGCAAAGAAAAAATGGAAAAAGTTGAGCAGAAGGTACAAGTAAGAAGGAGCAAAAGGATCAAAAAGACTTCTCAAGGGCCTATTTTTGTTGATCTAGATAGTGATAATGAGGACCAAGGGATAAGTACTAAGTTGCTCCTCTTAGAAAAGGATGCCCAGCTTCAAGAATGGGAAATGGAATTTGAGAGGGCACAAAGGGTAATATAATATTATAAAGAGGAGCATAAACATTTCAAATAGGTGAATAGGATCCTTGCCTTACAGAAGAAAATGGTCAAACACTATGCAAGGAAGAGCATGCTTGCTAATGCCAAACTAAAGCAAGCCCTCATGGAGCTAGAAGAGCTAAAAAGGACCAAAGTGCATGACAGCCTCGGGATCTTGGATTATGCTTCTCAGCAGGTATCTAAACTCCTTGAGGGATCTACACACCAATTTTGAGGCAAATCCGGAAACTTTTTGTTTTTTGCAAATTTTGACCCCTAGGAGCACAACACCCTAGGCGCTATGCACAAAATTGTCGCATCCTCAGCTACTTGACTTTACATTTTTGGATTTTTCACATCACCAACATTCTACTCACAAAATTTCAAGTCAATTGGAGCAATTTCCCCCCTCAAAAGTTCAAACAACACCTCAAAATTGACCTTTCTGCCTCCTTTTTAGGCCAGGCGCTGCGCATAGAGTAGTCATGGGATATTTGATTTTTGAGCAGGTAAATGGAATCCATTCAGTACAAATCAAGTATTTTTGGAAATTAGACTCATCAAGCTTTCCAACAAGCCATCACAGGGCCAAATCCAATTCCAGGAAGGGGTCCAAAACTCAGCTGCAACAAACCCTATTTTTTGCTGAAATGGCGCTATGCACAGAGACAGCCTTTTGCCAAAAAGTCAACAAAAGACACTGATGAATGACAAATTGGTTTTTTAATATTTTTTTTGGACAAATCACTCCTGATTTGATTTGGGAGTTATGTTTTGATGTTTTTCATTTATTATCTTATCTATCATGTGTCTTGGTCCTTGTATGGTCATTAAGCACATTTATGACATTTATGGCTAAATTAGGGTTTCTGGAAGCCTCTTAGGGTTTCCACCTCCTCATTTGCTCCATAAATAGAGCATGAGGCTCTTATGTCTTTGTTGGATTTTGATGACTTATTCTGGAGAAATACATAGTCTCTTGGAGTTTTTGATGAAAATTTGATGTCTTGGAGCTCATGCATGACCTGATTTGTTTGTTGATGGAGGAGGACTGTTTGCAGGATCCATAAGCCTGGTTGATGGTGATGTGTTTCTCTTTTTTTCATGTTTTCTAGTTTTCATTATATTTCCATCTTGCTATTTTTTAATAGGAAAAATAATTTAGAATAAGACATGTTTGCTAATGACACCTTAGGTATGTTTGTTTCCTTCACTGCCTTAATGTTTTCTTCTACTGGAATATATTAGAGAATTCATATTTTTGCTCTCTAAGGATTTCTTATGCTTGTTTATTTCTTGAATGGTTTAGATCAGTTGGTTTCGACATGACTCATGGCTAGCCCTGCATATTTGTTGACACTAAATACTCTATTCTTGGAATCATCTCTTTAAAGCATCTTTGCCTAGGTTTATCAAAGAAGTCTATTTCAATCATGCTCTTTGCCTTTACTTAGCTAAATTTGTTTCAAGGAACCTTCATAGCTATAACTTTAGATGTTCAAGGTTTTATCTCCTTCTATTTTTATAGTTATTTGTGCATCTTAAATATTTTCTGCTCTTGATGATGAAATCTATGAAAGTTAAATAAGTTTCTTGCCTTTCTATATTTCATTTGAATGTTTGTCTTGGATGATTATCTACTTTTGGTCTGAAATAAAATGGATTAGGTTTTGCTTATGCCTTCTATTCTCTTGCTATGCTTATAAATATTCTAACTCCCTCAGTTTAAAAGTATATAAAGGATTATGTTCTGCGCTTTATTCTCTTCTTGTTCTCAAGCTTAATTTCCATCTCATAATCCTTCACAACCTCAAAGATCCACCAACCAAGTTAAAATTGCCTACAAATACTCTTAAAACCATTGATGAACTTACCTTGACCTTGTTAGACTCCATTTCCCAATGACTTAAAAATCTTCCTTGTTTTCTATCTAATATATCCGAGCATCATAGCCAACCAAAAACTATCAAAATACCCTGCACTTAACATCTAGCCTAAAATCAACCCTAATCAGCAAACAAGTTCACATCTTTGCACCTACTAGAGAGATCCCTCTCTGAATCCAGGAAAGCTAGGTCCTTGGATTCCAAAGCTTGGTTTGATGTTACCCTTGTCCATTTGTATCTCAATCAATCTAGAAAATTACAGGGAGCTAACACACTGATAATATTAAGAATACTAATTAAAAAAAAAACAAATAAATTAGAAATTTAAAAAAAAATAAAAAATAAAATTCAAGTTTCAAATCCAAACCCATTAAAAATTTATTCTTAAATCACTTGTTTTCCCAAAATAATAATTATTATTAAATCACTTGCTTTCCCAAAATAATTATTATACAATTAATTAAAATTAGCTTCTTAATTAGATTTATTTTTTCTAATAAGAATTGCAATTATCTCTTTACCTATAGGTGATAGGGGTTGACCAAGTTAACCATGATACTGATGTTGAGTATGGCTAACCATGTTCAACCATATTGCCCATGGTTGAATACTATTAGCATGGCAATCATACAGGAATATGGTTGAAAATTTTCTAATGTGGTTGAGTACAATTGACTATTATTTATGAGTTTTTACATATAGATGATTATGATTGACCATGATTCCCATGGTGACCATGATTCGCCATGGAACTAATGTTGACTGTAGTTGGTGTTAAAAATCACTCACCAGCCAAATTAGGAATGTCGTTTTTTTATAACGAAAAACCATGGTTGATGAATTATCCATGAATGACCATCTCTGACATATTTATCACTACTACCCATGTTTTCCGAAGTTAACTATGCTTGACAATGGTTTTCCATTTGTAACTAGGTGTGATCATGGTTGGCCATGTTTTCTCATCATTTGTTATGATGTTCCATTATTGAACATGGTTTAACAAAAGGACTATGGTGGACCATCATTGACCATGTTTACGTATGTATGATTATGCTCGGACATGATGCCCACAGTGACCATAGTTCACCATGGCACCATATTTGACTATGGTTGGTGTTAGAACATGTTGATCACCTAATGTATCTCGACTTTTATCAAAATTTAAGCATCACTAGTGAGTTTCCCATGTTTGACCTCTTCATCGTGGTTGACCATGTTGTTTGAAGTTAACTATGCTTAACAATTTCCATACATAAACATGTATTACCATGGTTGTAATGTTTGTTCGTAGTTAGCTATGTTTTTTCGTAGTTGAATATAGTTCAGTGTGATGACTGTTGTGGGCCATTATTTACCATGTTTGAGAATGTTGTATATGGTTGAAAAGGTTGGCATATATGGTTATATCTAGCACATTCTAATAATGGTTTATGTTCATCACATTGTGACATTGGAAATGTTTGCAATATTACAATGTTGAATTAGGTTGGTCACACTAAAACATTGGGCTATGTTTCCCATCTTGTGAAATTAGGATTTTGTGCATCAATTGCATAAAATGGTTTTCTATGTCACAATGTGTCATTGGGTAGTGTTTATCTCATACTAATGTTGGGATATCTTTGTCACAAAGTGATGCCACATTTTCTTGTATTTTATGACATTGTGGTTTTAGTGAAGAGTGAGGAGTTATGTGTTGGAAAGTTGACCCTGGAAGCGTGAACGATACTTGAGGGGGGGGGGGGGGGTGGGTGAATCAATATTGTTCCCTATGAACAACATCTACTATTTTTTTCCTTTTCTTACTCAATAATTGGCTCATCAATGTTTAGCAACACATCACCATATACAAGTAACCAATAAAATAACCACCATCGTATAAGTAACATATCAAAGAACATAAACATGAGATCATGAAAGAAAATAAACATAGGAGAAACCAACAATAAAATCACACATACAAGGACACGATATAAGGTGGAAACCCAATGGGTAGAAACCATTGTCAACTGATAGTCTTCATCTTTTTCCTTATTATTAATCTTCAAATATTATTTTACATATGATTATTGGCCATCACCAGTCCACTACTTGTTAACCACATCAACCACTACTCACTCCAAGCCACTATTTGTACGAACTTTGAAGAACACCAGCTACTAGAAGCCATTGCTCATAGGAATTTGGAGGCCACCACCTACTGGAAGCCATCACTCCTACTCATTTGCAGGCCACCACCTGCAGGAAGCCACCACTCCCAATATGTCTCTCCTATCCACCATTGGATGAAATCCAACACTCCCAAGTTTTTAGGTCTCTACCTGAAGGATGTCGCTACACCCAGAATACGCAAGCCACCACTCACCCACTAAAGGCCCTAACCTTTAAGATCATCTCATAGATCTTGTTTCATCTATTTTTCAAACTGTTGTCCACTGCAACTCAATACTAATCAATAAAAAAAAAAAAACCCTATTCACTCAACACATATTTATAACATCAATACATGCATTATACTCATACAATCTCTATGAGCCAACATACTCTTTAATCCTCACTCACCATATGATATACAGTACTAACAATAAAATCCAAAATCTCTATGACAATACAACAACAATAATATATGTAGGATGTGATTTCTAGAACAATAAATGACATGCTCGACTAATCATTCCTACAACACGTAGATATAAAAAATATGAAATTTGATCCATAGTCTCTATAACAACAATTAAAACAGTATTCGGATCTCCATGACAACATCAACATAATGCTACCATATCCATACAAATTACAATCATTTATTCTCGTCTATGTGGATTCTATAATGCCCTTTTACCCACTTGGAAAGATCTACTTTAATAATACTTTAACCTCCTCATTCCTCATGCCTTCCATGTCCACACACTTGTTTCTTGAAATTCTACCTATGCGTCACTCTACAACCATCTACACTTCTATCAACATTTCTTTGCACCCTTTTGGTGCAAATGCTAGTAATATAACTGTGCGAGATGGATGTAAATTTTCTTTACTACGACTTGCAATATAACTCTGTCTTGGATACCTCTACAGTCTTGTGGGTTTGAATCCCATAAATATAATATTATAAATGGAATACAAGTTTTCACTCTAGTATGTAGTCTCCATTGAGTCTCTTGCTCAAGTTTGCGGATTTGAGGTTTCTCACTCGGATCTACGACCGAAGGTCTCCATCAAATATATATTTGTACTCTCTAGATATATGTATTATATGTATTGCGGTCTATGTGGGTTCAAATATCTTAGGTGAAAATGTCTTTTTTTACCTCATTTCTCTTTCTTCTTGCTAATATCTATTTTTTCTTCTTGCTAAGGTCTCTTTGTTAAAACTATGAGTACTTCATCCCATATTTCTAAGCCTCCCCCTAATAAAGGGAGGCCAAGAAAAATTACCCTAGAGAGTCTTTATGATTACATTGAATCTTTAGAAAAGCGAAGAGAAGAAAGAGAAAGGAAACTTAAACAAGAACTATCTACAATGATTACAAAACATAAACACGAATTATCTACAATGCTTAACAACATCTACAAATCATTAGAAAATAAAATGACAACTCTTGAGACTAAACACCAAGGAATGAAAGATAGGATGCAAGAAATTGAACCCAAAAAACAATAAATGCTTGAATAAAATTACATATTGAGAGATGTTATTAAATAATTACAAGAAAAAATAAATAATAATTCAGCCCTAAGTAGCATAGAGAATAAATTAGATATCAAACCCATAAAATAGGAAATGAAAAAATTAATTGAACTAGATCATGAGTGCCTCAAAAAAGCCCCAAACCTTATAATTGTTGGTATAAAAAGAGAAAAATGATGAGGACGCATTATAAATATTAAAACAACAACTGAATACTAAGTCACAAATTCAAACAACTTATCTAACATAAGCAAAAAGGGTGGAAAAGATACTTGAGCATAAACATAGACTGATCCATGTTAAGATAAGTTGTATTGACCATAAAATAGATATATTTAGTAAATATCCAAGCCTAAAAGGATAAGGAATATTTATAAATGAAGATTTTTTTATAGAAGACCAATATGAACTAAATAAAGTTGTCCAAAAGATGAAGGAGGAAATAAAGGAAGGGAAAGGATCAATCATTAGAAACATGGAAGCTATTATTATAGATAGAGTCCAAAATAAAAGTGATAAATAGGAATTAGGAACACTTTGGATCTTCTTTTGGAACTCTCGTGGTTTTCCATGGTGTAAAGGTCCTATGTTAAGTTGGATCCTGAGTGATATTAATCTTATTTTCTTCGTTGAAACATGGGATCATGATGAATCTAGGGTCCCCCACATAGATGTATTCATTCTTTGGTCAAATTGGAACAAGAAATCCTCTCACGGAGGTTTTTTTGGTATATATTTTTATATAAAAAATTATGTTTCTTCCACATTCGACTTCGTGAGATTGACTGCCTCAATTAGTACATGTGGATTGAAATCTCGTATTATAAAACCAATAGAAATTTTCTCGCAATTTTTTATTTCACTCCTATCAACTCTACCTACTATAAGAAAAACAACCTAGATCAGAATTACCTCTTCAATACCTTAGAACATGATATCCATAGTCTAAGGAATGAGGGTAATATCCTTCTTCTTGGGGACTTCAATGTTAGAACCACTACCAACCAAGCTATTGTTTTAAGTAATAATTCTAACTCAAACCATATATGGCTAGATGAGGACCATCACTTAACTAAAATATTCAAAATAAATTATGAAGATAATACAAAGAACTTATTTGCTGCCAAGCTTATCAAGATTTGAACTTCCCAAGAATTGGTAATTTGTAATGAAATTAATAAGTCACCGACCTCTTTCTTGATGACTTGTATTCATGCATGGGCAGTCGTTTTGTGGATTGTGCAATACCATACACCCATGTTCTCAATTGTATTGTAAGTTTGGACTTCCTAAAGAACGATGATCTTTATTACAACCATAGAACTTTATCCTTAACCCTAAATCTTGACATGCACGCAAATCACCTACAAAAGAATTATGAGGGTCAAAGACACATTCATTTTGATGAAATTAAAGTGGATCTCTTCTTACAAGATTTAAAGAGGGATTTAAGTTTCTTATTATATAATTATAACATTGATCACATCTACTAAAATTTTATTGCAACCCTTTTCACTATCATTAACAAATTCTCTACCAAGGTGTCATATAAAAATAATAATAGAAATTTTAACCCTTGGTATGATATTGACTGTAAAACTGTCGAGAAAGTAATTAGAGATGCTCCTAACGAAATTATGAAGCTTGAAAAAATAAGTTTGTACAAAACTCTTATCAAAAGGAAGAAAAGGGTCTATATTAATAAGAGGAAGGGGAATCTTCTTCACCTTTCTAAAGTTGAGCCCAAAAAGTTTTGGAGAAATATACTTGTTCATAAGGAAAAATAAAATAATTTGACCCCCTTAAAAATTTGGGATATTCATCTTAATAATCTTTATGACTCTCTAGACATTATGGGAAACATCTTAAACACTCTCATAGAGGAGAATATATTTTCTTTGGAAGATGTGGAGTTTGGGATTAATAAACTCGATAATGGGAAAAATAAGTATATTAAAGGCTACCAAATTGAAATTTTCAAAATGGGAAGGTCTATCCTCATCCCTCATATTTATAAACTTTTTAATTAGGCAGTAAAACATGGTTTCCCTAAGCCTTGGACACAAAGCCTTATTGTGCCTATGTTTAAAAGGGGGGATAAAAATGTCCCCTCTAACTACAGGACCATTATTATTAGCCACATCTTAGCTAAATTGTATGGCCTCATTTTGTAGAAGAGTATTAGCCTCTGGATTGAAATCCATGGTAAAATATCTAAAGGGAAATTTCGATTTAGGAGACATCACTCATGGTTTAACCATCTTATCACTCTTAGGATCACATTCGAGGAATTTCGCAATAGTAAAATTGATATCTTTTGTTACTTTTTTTTTTACTTTAGAAAACATTTCAACAGAGTTACGGTATGGAAAATACTTGAAGATATGATGGCTCCTCTCAAGTTAAGGGTTGTTGTAATTTGGCTATACAAGAATGTTGTTGCCAAGCATAATACCACCAAGGGTTTCTCTAAACAAATTAAATGCAATATCATGTTAAGAAAGGGTGTCCCTTTTCCCCTGACCTTTTTGGCACTTGCATCGATAAGCTAGAGGAGTGTTTGGAAGTAGTGAGATGCAATGGCCCCAAGATCGCTAGTATGGTCATTACTATTCTTATTTATGTTGGCGATATCCTTATTCTATCTAGAAGCCATGATGATCTCGAAAAAAAACTTAAAATCCTCCAAGATTATTGCTCCAAGATGAGTATGGTTGTTAATACTGACAAGACTAAAGTCATGAAAATTAAATCCAAAAATATCAAACATGATAATTTCATCTATTATAATAATTACTTGAATTTTTATTTATTTATATAAATATTTAGGTATTGACATTCATCATCAAATAAAATATAATTATAGCATTGAGAAAAGGATTATTGGAGGATGGAAAGCTTACTATGAGCTTGAAACAATTGTAAGTCAATTGATCTTTGGGTTTGGAGTAAAAAAAAAGTTCCTCTTTGAGATTCTCATCACCTTTGTTATTTTATATGGTTGTGAGGTTTGAGGTTTTTGTATATCTAGGGAGTCATGGAGGAAAATCGAGTGGATCCAAAAGAAATTTATAACCTAAAACATTAGTGTTAACCCTGGAAAATCGTACAGCAAAAAATGACATCAATTAATGTCGAGCCCAAGGATTTACAGGACAAGAATACATTATGGAATCAAGAATCTCTAAGGTTTTGAGCAATTCAAGATTAAAGTAGTCATAAATGCTCGGATGTGTGCTTTTTCCTTCGAGAAGAGTGCCTTCCGCGTGCACTGGAGCCCAATAAGCATGAATTCCTGGAAGTAGCAAAAAGTCACTTTCCGGGACCACAAGAAAGCAAAGGACAATTTCTCCTTATGTGAAAGTTGCCTAAGGAGAGCATCGGTGCCTCCTTAGGCCTTGTGTGAGCACACAAAAGCATATTTCAGCCCACAATGGAATATTGACCCTCCCTTGGGTCACTATCCACCATGTACCAAGGGAGGGAAGGAGGTTTGAAAGCTCATCTATATAAACCCTCAAAGAGATGAACAATGGGTGACCGCATGGTTATGTTGGCCAAAGTTGCCCAAGAAACACCAGTGTCTTGTGTGAACCAAGGAGCAAGAGCTGAAGAAGAGGACTCAATTGTTGGCCACCCAACAATCTTAGCCCATTGCATCAAAGAGAGAGAGTTAGACTGCATCAAAAGGCAGAACTTGAATGAAAAACTTCCTTGCATCGGGTCCTAGAGCCTCTGCCTAGGCCCTTTGGCAAGTGGGTAATATTTTTTTTTTCATTCCAAGAATTCAATAAGAATAAGGCCATCGAGCTGTTGTTTACCTTGTTATAGTTTGGAACTCTCTATTTAGCTTATTTTTGTGTTTTTAGTTTTAATTTTTTAACAGAGCATACTTTAGTGTATTACTTCATTTAAGTTCTATACTTCTAAGCTCCCCCTAGATATTGCCTGTTACTTATGGTTTAGAGAAAGGACCACATTCTCTAAATGCGTGAAATTTTGTACACCCGCATGTCGAATCCACCAAAACAAGATTGGCGACTCCACTGACGTGTTTCAAGATTATGTGGTTGTGCCATTGTTTGTAGGAGACCCTTAGTCTATGTTGGAGTGGAGATGACAGTCCTCTGACCCATCTTGCAGTCCCTAGACTCACTGAGGTGACAGATTGAAGAAGGCAGCTCCTAATTTTTTACTTGCAGGAATTTTGCGTGTTGTTTTTTCACACAGATGCGCAGTGCGCGCATTTAGGAGTGACCTACACGCAGGAAAGCACACCTGTCAGAGGCTTTTGCGCGCAATTTGCAAAGAGATTTTTTTCTCCCTACCTTCTGCATTTTTTCTGCTTGTAAGTGTGTTTGGAAGTCCTTAATGTATCTGCCAACACTTGTGTTGATACCCCACAGCTTCTGAAGACTAATTTTTGATGCTTTTTGTAGGCATTTAGTTAGTTTTCAGTTAAGTTGGTTTTTTGCAAAAAGTGCTCACATAGTTTAAGTAGGGGGCGAATTAACCATTGCTTTCCGAAAAATTTATGTTTTTGAAAATTTTGGTATGCACACTTAGTCTAACTAGTCCAAGTAAGTGGCTCATGACCACACATGCATAAGCTATTGTAGAAATTGTTTAGTTTAAATTTCAATTTTTGCATTTAGGAAATTGCAGGACTAGGATTGAATCGCAAGTTAGAGAAAGTAATATATGTTGTCTTTACGCCATTGGGTGACCCTAGAAAAGCATATGAACACTCTATATTTGTGATTTTCCATCTCCCTTTAGTCACTCACATAGACTAATTAGGAGGTTTTGGAAGTGGCCCATTATCCGCACATGATTTTTATTTGAGCAAGGAACAACGTCACATAGTTTAACTAGGGGACATTTGTAAAGGATCACCGATATCCATATGTTCAAATTATGAGATTTTTCACCATACGCTCACACACATTCACCCACTAAGAAAAGAAAGCCACCTAAAAATAACTTAAACCAACGCACTAAACTCTCCCCATAGGGGCCACAAGAGAAATTATAGTTTAAGTTAGGATCAAGGGGGTAGGCATCCAATAAGCCTCCTTGATCATGCTTCACATTTGAAACATATAAGTTGCATTTTAAGGTATCTTTAAAATCCACTTATCAGCCCACGGAAAAGAAAACCCGAGCGCAGCAGAGACCCGATTCAGAGGGGGTTAGGCTTAGGCGCAGTGCGTGCGATATCAGTTGGGGATACCTGACCCGTCTAATACTCGGTACTGTTAGCTGAATACTAAGAAGCCCAAGACTTGAATGCTCACATCGGATGGTGGTTCTTAGTGGCCAAAACTAGGGCATCCTTTACCCTATAGGCGACGGTGCAGGCAAGCGCCAGACCCTCTACCTTTACCTTGGTTGATTCTCTTCGGCCGACTGGGGGCGTCGCCAGTTCTTTCGGGACGTCGTGCCAGCACTCGCAAGAAATCCTCTCAAGGACCAGTTACTTTTGAGAGTGTGAGGACGTTATTAGGTCTTATAGGATTTTTGAGTATCATGCGCAAACAAACAAAACCATTTTTTTTCTTGATTGATCACATAAATTAAATTAAAGGAAAAATAATTTCATTTTTTATTTATTTTTATTTATGTGGCCATAAATTTGACGTGATCATAGACTCAATCCCCTCAAAAAAAATTTCCAAAACCTAACTTGGATGACCCTCAAATGGCTCCAATGGAACCTTGTCAGTATAGGCGTCTTTTGGACCTCCCCCCATTAACGGGAGGGGTTCCAGGTCTTTCGCCGTTTAGGCATCAAAGACGGAACATTGCCACAGTGGTTGGTTCCTCTTGTCTTGGAGCAACCTTCGTTGGGAACCCTAGCTGGTCTCCCAACACCATACTACACATCACTCCCCCCTCGTCCCCTAGGGGGTAGAAGAGTGCATCCCATACGGGAAGCCAACTGAATTCACAATCGGGTACGTCACAGAATAACCCTAGTTCTAACCAGAACTTCGTGTCTTCACACGTTGCCAAGGCGTCTACCTCTCAATCACCCTTTTTAGTAGCGTTAAATCTATCGGATTTAACCAAGCTCACCAATGACCCCATCGCACACGACCCTAATTGGCCTCCCATTCCCATGAAGATCCCTTCAGACATACCAAAGTTTGAGGGCAAGCAAACGGAAGACCCAGGGAATCATATAATGACCTTTGACCTGTGGTGCTCATCGAATAACATCATTGACGATACTATTCGATTGAGGCTATTTCAACGCACTCTCACAGGAGTGGCCGCAAAATGGTGCATCCAGCAACCCCCTGCTTCACAAAAAACCTTTAGCGCCCTCACTACTGCGTTCCTCACATACTTTTAGTTACCCATTCACCACGATTCGGGAATGGAATTACTGACTCATTTCGGAGAATCTCCCTCTACCCACATTTATGAACATCTCCATGAGTGGATATGGCATCGTAGCTTATGCAAAGCTCAACTCGATGACTGAGTCCTTTTAGATTTATTCTTGAAAACTCTGACGATGGATATTTCAAAGGATGTGGCGCAATGCAACCCCACATCTGAAGAGGACACAATCAGTAAAGCCCAACAGCTTGAACTGATTTATACACAATCAGGATACATATACAATATCTGCCTAACGCCTCGCGTTTGCAATCTTATCAAGAATTTCCAAGTGCGTCAAACTCTGCAAATGGACTTATTAGGTCAATGACCCAAGGGTACCTAGGCAGTAGCAGTCAGAATCCCAGTTACACATACAGGTCTACACAGGACATGTCCCAACTTGGATTTCAGAGTCATCATATGCAGCAACAAAATTTGACTAATAGGGCGCTAGTGTATCACCAAGGAGGATCTTACCCTATAGCCAGGGGGACCTATTACACAGGAAGAAGAAATGACAGAAGAACTCCCCCCCAACAGCTAGGTGAAAATATAGGACAACAACATTCTCTGTCCCAAGCACATAACCCACCAATGCAAAACAATGCACAGGTGAACTTTGTGCAGCCATTCCAAAATCAACCACACCATTATGATTAGGAGAATTACCCTCCTATCATGGTAAAACTAAAGGTAAAAGACAAACCCAAAGGGAACCCTGTACAAGGGGTAGCAACCCACAACGCCCACCGCAATCTCGGCCTAGAGATAACTTCAACCAGAATCAGAACTAGGAGCCAAGCAATGCTCAAAAGCAAGGCAAAAGGCCACCTCTACGAACAAACCATTCTTGTTTAATATGTGGTGAGTACAGACACTATACTCACCACTGTCCCGAACTCCCTAAGCTTAAAAAGCTTTAGAGTAACCGAGGACAAGGAGGATCTTCCCAGACAACTGTAGTTATGCAAGAACCCTTCCCCCATCAAGGAACGGTCAGCACTCAGCTGCAAAACCCTAACGATTCTGAGAAAAACAACCATGAAATTTACATGGCTGGGGAAGAAATTTTTTCCAAACCCGAAAACATAACTACGACACCCCACCAGACACTGGTATGTTAGGGGCTAGTACGTCCCGCTAACTGCACCTTTGACCATTCCAAAGATTCTTTTGGAACCATTGCCAAAAATGGTTAATTAAGGGCCTAATAAGTGAGCAGGTAACTACTCCAAAGTAACCCACAACTACAACATCGTAGACGATTTAGCCCAGTCACCTGCTGCCATGTCTGCTTTGGAGGTACTTCAGTCGTGCCCGAAGCAGCAGAAAGCCCTACTTTCTGCCTTGGGCACCGTCGATCCTACCGACACACGCATGATGGCTTTTGATTTAGAGAAAGCCACCCCTAGGCTTCCCTCCGTGGTCTCCTTCTAGATAACAATATCGGTACAGAATATCACTATTCACCAATGTGTCATTAATGAGGGTGCATCCACATGCATCATGTCAAATAATTTATGGTAGAAGTTAGGATCCCATAACTCAAACCTTCCGTCATCACACTCAGGGCATACAACAGTCGGCCTTCGACCCCCATCGGTCTCTTCCAAAATGTACCAGTCTGCTTAGCTAAAAAAATAGTTCACATAGACATCGAAGTCTTGGAGACTCACTTGGATTACAATATACTCCTTGGGCAGAGTTACATGTATGCCATGTTTGCCATAGCATCCTCCATTTTCCGCATCATGATGTTCCTCCACGAGGATCGAATCATTATAGTAGACCAGTTGATGCACACTGAAAAGCATCCTTTGACCAGTACAGATATGGTTCTACCTTATGTAGACACAACCACTGATGGTATTTTACGGTATCAATAATATGGCCCTGGCCAATTCAAACTGTCGTTCATCCTAGGCTCATTCATAGGAGATCCTCCTATTATCCCTGAGGTATCACTCGATGCCACAACGGCCCCGGTATGCATGATGTCCACATCAAGCACCGAGGTTAGTTAGGACACGGACTCAAGCAGTAACAACACCGAGGCATCAGCTACTGCAGCCTCTATAGTCTATGCCACCTCCCAAAATCCTTTCCTATACCGACCTTCTGGCTTCACCTCCCAGCAGGTCTTGGCAACACTGGTACTACCCAACATATCATTAGCATTCCCAATGTGGTATCTTGTTCCCCCTCTAGGAATGCCAGCTACCAACGTTATTTCTTTTGGGTTAAAGCTCCCCAGTCCCGAGGAGCCCCAACCTACCCAAGTAGCAGTCGAAACCACCCCCGCAAGGGAAATACCCGCTGCGAAACCGGAAACCACGATAAAGAAAATCTCCAAGAAAGGAAAGAAAGTGGTGACCCCCACCATACAACGGGATTCATCAGCCTGTGCTATATGTGATGTCACAGGACACCCTACTCACATATGCCCGGAGATGGACGAATTAAAACCACTCCTCGGTAGCGAGGCAGGCACCTCAAAACGAAATTTCCATAAAAAGGAACTTGCCACCAAAAGTACAGGAAAATCGTTGCATAACAATCACGCATGCACCCTCTATGACACCTATGGGCACTATATCCACCATTGTCTAGAAATACCATGGTATAGGGATGCCTTACATGTGTTCTAGCGATCCTATCAAGAGGATCCCTCCATCTAGTCTATTAATGACGATCCGTTTACCATCCTATGCCTACAGGAGGAACGACAGTCACCAGAAAGACAACCACTTGTCTCTCCTCCCCCCAAGCCACCATACACCAACCAGGGACAAGGAAACCTGGTTGCCTCATCTTCTTGAGATTCAGGGGCATCGATTACTGTAGACAGTTTGATCGAGTCTTTGCCCCAAGGTCACCTAGGAAGCAGTAATCCGTATTTGGGGAGATCCTAGACGGGGGGCACTAATCGACAATGCCCTCCCCCATGATCTCAGTATGGGGGTAACCGCAACTGGAATCAAAACTAGGAGCCAAGTAACATCTCCTAAGCAAACAGAGGCAATGCCACACATTCGCACTCCTGAAAAAAATATTTTTTCAAGCGCCGATGGGTATGCACCCTCCCATCTTCCTTTCCAAGATTCATGTTTTTCAATAATATTGAATGAAAAGAGGAGTCCTAGAAAATTTTTCATATCCTGACATCATTTCTCCATCATAAATAAACCATAGGGTCCTCATACCCAACCACGTTTATCATCACCTCACCCTGCATATGATAAACATCCGCGATGGTCGGTAGAGCCTCCCTTCCATGGCGATCGTCATCTCAAGTAGACCACACATCAATCCATAAGTGATGAAATGGCCATACCATTTTAGTCCGAGAAGCACCTCATGCCCATCCATATATCATGCATAAGGTCAAGTTCACCGTTCAAATTCAACCCCCTTCCCGGACGACCGGGTTGTACAAGCAAAATGAAAGTGCACCTCCGCACACTACATTTGGCCCACGATACCTCCATCAACATTAACCCATCTGCAACATATTCCGCTTCATCAACCCCGCACATGAGACCAACCAATGGGACCCCTACCCCTAGCAAAACACCATCCTCACACCATCAAGTGAGTGGACCTCTTTCATTTTTTGGGGTACCCATCTTTGTGTTTTGTACAAACCAAGCCCCATTATTTTATTCTTTTGGTAAGTGTACAAAGGTCACAAAAAATGCCTTTCGCCTCTTCACCCTCATATTGCACTTTTTCCTCCGATGGCAGCAGTCCCCCATCTCCCTTGGTCGACGTATTTCATACCCCCCATGCACGCACCATTACGACAATCATAGCCGGTTCATACCCACCCTGGAAGTCTTACGGACTCCAGGGAATTTTTCCTTCAGAAATTCCTATGACTGCCGCCAAGCTGCTCAAATATACTTCGACCTCAGGCCACTAAATCCCCATCATCCGTTTTCAGCTACCGCTCACCAACATGCCTATGTTAAACCCATTATGGTTCGGTTAAGGCTTCCTTTTTGTCAACATCAACACCTCTTTTCCAAAAAGGAAACGGTACCTTGGATGACCCCTCCCCATGCAAAGGGGTATCCTCGGGTGGCACTATGGGAGACATCATTGTCCATAGATGTCATCGATCCTCTTGACATTCGACTATAGCAAAATTTTTCATGTCACGATGGTATCGTACCTTACAACCATTTCACTTTGATCAAGATCCGTCGAAGACCCGTGCCTTTATAAGCGTCTCTGACAACAATGCTTACATGGGAAGGTCCCAGCCAGTACATATGTGTACATTGCACAGTGATATGTCATACCAAGACTATGCATATGGGTACCACATTCCACCCATCGTCAAAGAAAAAACGCCCCTAAGGGCGTCAACAATCATCGTCAACAACCACCAACATCACTACCATAATAGTGACACAGACAGCACATGTATCTGTCAATTTTGTTTAACTAGATATAGCATCACGAGCATGGGACATGCCCACCTCGTTGAAATTTTGCATATATGTTGTATATTTTGTCTGCTTACAGGGGGTCCCTTAGGCCATGGTTATCTCGGAACCGATGCAAGTTGTTGTCTCTTCTACATGCAATCCTCACTCTCTCTCTCTCTCTCTCTGCGTACGATACTAAAAAGAAACTGTAATGTATTTCGGCTATATAGTTCTTCCTAGACCTCACACATTAGGGGGCAACTGTTAACACTGGAAAATATTACAGTAGAAAACGACATCAATTAATGTCGAACCATGTATTTACTGGACAGGAATACATTATGGAATCAAGAATCTCTAAGGTTTAGAGAAATTCAAGATTAAACTAGTCATAAATGCTTGGATGCGCACTTTTTCCTTCAAGAAGAGCACCTTCTGCATGCACTGGAGCCCAATAAGTGCGCATTCGTAGAATTAGCAAAAATTCACTTTCCGGGACCACAAGCAAGAAAAGTACAGTTTCTCCTTATGTGAAAGCCGCCTAAGGATAGCACCATCGCCTCCTTAGGCCTTGTGTGAGCACACAAAAGAATATTTCAGCCCATAATGGAATATTTCCCCTTCCTTGGGTCACTATCCACCATGTATCAAGGGAGGGAAGGAGGTTTGAAAGCTCACCTATATAAACCCTCAAAGAGATGAACAATGGGTGACAACAATGTTATGCTAGCCACAGTTTCCCAAGAAACACCAGTGTCTTGTGTGAACCAAGGAGCAAGAGCTGAAGAAGAGGACTCGATTGTTGACCACCCAACAATCTTAGCCCATTGTAGCAAAGAGAGAGAGTTAGACTGCGTCAAAAGGCAGAACTTGAAGGACAAACATCCTTGCATCGGGTCCTAGAGCCTCTGCCTAGGCCCTTTGGCAAGTGGGTAAGACTTTTGTTTTCATTCCAAGCATTCAATAAGAAGAAGGCCATCGAGCCATTGTTTACCTTGTTATTGTTTGGAACTCTCTATTTAGCTTCTTTTTGTGTTTTTAGTTTTACTTTTTTAATAGAGCATACTTTAGTGTATTACTTCATTTAAGTTCTATACTTCTGAGCTCCCCCCAGATACTGCCTATTACTTATGGTTTAGAGAAAATACCACATTCTCTAAATGCGTGTGATTTCGTACACCTGCATGTCGAATCCACCACAACACTCAAGATTAAATGAAGCATTCCCTATCCTAGCCTCTTGATTGAAGGTACCCTTTCGCCCATTGAAAGCTTGGCTATGTTTAGGTATATGATGTATAAGAAAAATATTTACAACTTGGAAGACACAAGGTTCCCAAAAATATCTTATAACTCTATCCAAAACCCCCACCTCTAGCTCAAGCAAGAATGGCACAAGGATTCCCAATCTTGTCTCAACTATTGGGGGATAAAGGAGGAGATCATCTTGGAGAAGAAGGATAATATTAAAAATACTATTACGTCAAAATTTAAGCATAAGTTGTGGGATTATAATGAACTAAAGGGGGAAATTAAGCTAAGGTATTATAAGGAGGTGATCAACCCCACTCTTGATAAAATTGGAATTAATGGAGAAATGTAGACTATTCTAGAATGCATTATTAGATGTTTGTTGAGATTATGGTGTCTCAGTCAAGTTGCAAGGTTTATTTAGGATGCGGGTCCTATTTATGAGAAATTTTTTTCTACTCCTCAACATATTTGTAATTCCTTAAATGTGTGTGATTTCTTACTAACGGAGGTAGAAGTGCCTTGTGCAGGCACTCTGATGGTGAGCTAGTCTCACCTAAGAGCTAGTTATATTTTTTATATTTGTCCATCCTTAACTTCAAATTGGCATCAAAGAGTTAGGAGATGAGTCTGAAATTGAGTTTGGTGTGAGGGTTTTGTCTAGTCAGCTAGGTATTAATGACCTACGTATAGATCTGTGACTTTTCGGGGAGAGAAAAGCTTGGGTTACCATCTCTTGGAATTGCTGAAGGTTTCGAAGGTCTCAACTTATATTCTTCATGGTCGTGTGTTCATTTCCCATTGTGGTCACTAGTCAAAACAATTGGTATCGGTCATTAATATTTTTAGATTTCATAATATGTAAGTTGTGAGAGGCCACCTTCGAGGAGTGGTATCGAATATGTAAAGTTATGGGTTGTGGCCCTAATGTACCGAGGACGACTGCAACTGTTGAGTTGTGGATGAGTGTGTTGAAAGTTTTATTTGAACTGTGGATCATATACCTTGTTGTCAAATCCGTTGACTATCTAGACAGTCTCTGCATTCATCCATCCTTACCATGAGGGATGATTGTGGACAGAGTTGGAGTATGAGGTTGGAGCGTGTGATGAGCGTTGGTCACTAGTGGTTGAGTTGTGTAGTGTGGTGAATATAATGTAGTAGTAGAGTGCTACAGTCATGGGGGCTTCACTAGGGGAGAAATACCATATCACATGCATTCATATTGGGGGATATATATTGAGGAAAAAATTACATAATATATTGAGCATATAATAGGGTGTAAACGATTTTTACATTGGCAGGTATAAAAAATGGAGCTCAAAGTTAATGAAAAAATATAAAGGGGTATAAAAAATGTTAATGAAAAAATGGATACGTACAATATCTAGTGAAATTAGGGGTTTTTTAAATTGGGAAGATGTATTGTGTTCATATTGTAGGGGCTTAAATAATGTGATTTTTGAGGCATTTTCCAATATGTAGTAAATTTAATGGTATTGTTTATTATGCCATGAACGCATGAGTTATGTTATATTTTCATTGAATGAAGAACCCGTGGCTATAGTAAAGCATTGGAGGTATTATTATGAGTGTGAAAGCCTTGAGCCAATTGGATCTGTGGCACCCACATCATACTGGGTTTGACAACTGAGAGTATGGAGCATGTCTTGTTTCTGGAAGCTCTGTCTGATTCTAGAGAACATGGATCGTTGTTGGAAAATTTCATTAGTTTAAACCCATGATAGAATACTGTATTGGAAGGTGCAATCATGAATTATCTTAGAGGATTATTAAAACTCACGGATCTGGCACTCACAAGATCCGTGATCTCTTCACTAGTCTTGAAGTATAAAGGAGTCCTTCGCAGTGCAATGTATGCACCTGTCTAGAGGTAAGGAAACTTGTGCACACCAATTCATGTCTAGAAATTTGTGTGGAGGAGAAGACTTGGGATTCCATTAATATGTATTTCCATTAGATACTTTTATCACAAAATTGCACTTGATGGCTGCTAATCAGACAACTTCATGTAACTGTTTCAAACCAATTTGTGACTGAAGCTTAGCCTCTTCAGTCTGAGAGGGCTCTCTCAAAAAGGGTTAATGATATTTGATTATGATGAAATAAGATGGCTAAATCTACTTGGAAAACAACTTGCTTGTGATGTGTGTAGGTTGAAAAGAGTATAAGTCTGAAATCATTGCGCTTATGGAGTCAACAAGTTTATTAGTTCAGTAGTAAGTTCACTTGACATGGAAGCTGAGGCAGGTAAGAGTTTTTAGCAGAGGTAAATCACACAATAAACATGAAATAACACAGCCAATTCATCAGTAAAGGAATTCAAAGCATACACCTATGAGTTCTGAGCATTAAATATGAAAACCACTGCAAATGGTACACATAGAAAGTATAGATCAAGTAAGCACTAAAAACTCCATGAGAATCTCAGGTTGGTCAAGTAAAATTCCTCTGTATTACTGAAAACAGTCAAGTTACATAAAGCTGCAGTATTGCCAAAAAATATCCAACCCTTTACAAATTCCAATATATTCCCTTTAATACACTTGTTACTTGAGAGATGATCTACCTCCTGGCTAGATTCGTCGAACTTTTCCTTATGACACCTTGCATAACAAGAAAACATCTACTTTAATGATAAAATGACAACTATTCTATTAAATAGTCCTTTTCCTAATAGGAATCAAACTGTTCATTATTACATCAACTACCTTATCCCCTAGAACAGTTACATATTTGACAAGTATTTATTCAGATGTTCGAATAGGCTGTGATGGAACTCATCACTACATGACATATTGATTAGCCTCCTCCAAATCTGGAAAAAAGCCCTATTTTTAAGGAAAGCTGGCCCTTATCTTCAATGAATGGTTTGGCTGATGAGTTGTCCTCATGTCCTAGTCTTCAAGTCTTGGATAACTGCTAACATAGTCCTTTGACCCTTTGAAAGTATCCACCTATCCAAAACTGCACAAAAACCTGCTCATAAAGCTTCAAAACAACATGTTAAGAAAGTATGATAGTTTTGTAGCGTACTTTCGTAGCGTTACAAAAATGCCCTTTCCCATAAAAATTTCTGTCTCTTTCCTTTTGTATTGTCCAAAGCCACTATTTTATCCTCTAAAGCCACTGTTTGACTCCTTGTAATACTTTTTCTCCCTTGTTTACTCACAACTTGTTCTTGTTTTGTAGGTTTGACCACTATTGAATTTTTTTTTATAGGTGGGACAGTGGGTGTATCAAAACTCTACAATTTCTCTATTTCCATCATGACTGGTTCACTTTTTTTTTCCACTAAAGGTGATGGGATACCCCTAGGTTTAGGAGTTCTTGTAGGGGTAAGGGTATCCATTTCAAAACCACTAACAAACAGGAAAGAGGACCAATCTCTGCCTAGTATTTTGGAGCTCATCTAAAACCAAAATTTTTATTAAACCATGATGAAACAATGAGGTTTCACTTCCTTCATATTTTTCTTGGACCTTATCTGCCATTTTTGCTAAAATTCTGTGTAAATAGAAAGGCAGATCAAGAGATATCTTACCAGCAACGTGTAGGAGAAGCTTGAAATGGTAAGAATAGACTTTATGGTATCTCCCTTCACAAGTGAAATATTTCTAGATGATAAGCAACAAATTTGAGTAGTTATCCTTCATGCAGCTCCTTGGAATAGCATTTGTAAGGTCCATTTCACTATTTTTTGGTTTGATAAACTCTTTGCACTCTTCCATGTTGAATTTGAACCCTTTGAACCATTTCTCTTGTCCCCTTGGAATCCTTGTTGCTGCTGCAATGACCTCTGGTGTAATGGTGAGATTCAACATCCCTACTTTAGTAGCTTTTCCAATGAAATTTAGAGCAAATTATTTGGAAACCTTATACATGGCAGCCTTGTAGTCTTTCACAAAACTATAAACATCCTGTCCTTCTAAATACTTCTACAGTTGTTGGGTCTTCATTGACCAGATTCATATCTGAGACATTGGCCAACCTTATTTGTCTTTCTTTTTGCAGCCATATTTTTTTTTAGTGTCTTCTCTGCCTCACTTGATAGTTCTCCGCCTTGCTTGATAATTCTCTGCCTCTCTTGGTCACTGATATTTTCAACCTTTTAAAATACCAGCCACAACTTTGGCTTAATGAAATGATCTCCAGAGCTCAATATCACGCAAAGAAGGAATGAAGAATGAGAAATGACTTAATTTGGAAAGATTTTGTAGTTCAATGCCCAATCATAACACAATGATGACTCATACATGCTTAAAATGGTGATGATGACTTCAGCCCTGACCATGTACCTTGATCTTTACACTAACTAACTCGAATGGTATCTAGCGTATCCTTTTCAAATGATTTTCTGACCCCTAACAGCTAATTTGACATGAAAGACAGGAAACCTCACTTTCGTAGCATTCTTAGTGTATTTATGGGCGTTTTCGCTACGAAAGTATCAACAGTTTCGTAGCGAAAATTGAAATTTCTTAGTGTATTTCACTACGAAACTGTGGTTTCTTGTCTAAAACGACCATTTCGGTGCCAAAACCTTGGGAAATGAAAATTTTCAGAAAACTATGAGTGATGTGACATGAGGGGATTTGAAAGAGAGTGGGTTTAGACCTTAGGGTAAGCTTTATAAGAAAAATAAAAAAATTTCCTTGACCAAGTAATGAAAAATGAAGCCTATTACCCTACCTTTGACACATGAACCTATATGAATTTTTCAAATGATGCTTCATTTTTTCTGAGTGATAAAAGTGGCTCCACTTGGGATGGTGTGCCCCAGTGGTACACCAAAGAACCTGTAGTTCTAGTGTTGCTATCCATTTTCTTGAAAAAAAAAACTTTGAAACTTTCCAAGATTTTTCTTCAAACTCTAATGGCCTTCACCTTGGGCTCAAGCTTGATGATTCAACTTGTATTTATTAGAAGAAAAAACATATATAATGGAATATATACAATGGAATGAATGATCAACAAAATTTAAGAAGAGTAGTGCTTTAAAAACCTGCCATTGACAGGCCCTCAAGCACATGGTTGTCCATCCATCTCCTACAAAATGTAAGTGTTGTTCCCATGAAATGCCACTACTCTGAATGGACCTTTCCAAATGTTCTCAAACTTACCATGTTTCCCCTTCTCTTCAATCCTAGCCTCCCATTTCAAAACCACATCTTGGATTTGAAAGTTTTCTTCCTTGACCTTCTTGTCAAATGTCTTCATGATTCTGTTTTGAGATTGCTGATTACTGTTATAGACTTCCTCCCTTTTCTCTTTCAAAGCTATCAACTGATTAATCCTCCTCTGAATTGCATTTGGCTCCTCCTCCAATCCTTGCAACAGCTTCATGAAAGGCACTCCTAAAGATGTAGGAAAGATGGCTTCGGCTCCATATACCAACTCATAAGGTGAAGTTTCAATTGACATCTTTGTGCACACTCTATCAGCCCACATAGCATACTTCAACTTCAAATGCCATGAATTCTTATTTTCCTGAAACACTTTCTTAATAATCCTCACAATGCTCTTGTTAGAAGATTCAACAAGACCATTACCTTGTGGATAATATGCAGTAGAATGCCCACGTCAAATTTGATATTGATGACAAAAACTAATTAACTTCTTAGATTTGAATGCTTGTGCGTTATCAATGA
Source organism: Pinus albicaulis (assembly GCA_034641835.2). NCBI lineage: Eukaryota > Viridiplantae > Streptophyta > Pinopsida > Pinales > Pinaceae > Pinus > Pinus albicaulis. The sequence goes on along the minus strand of JAXQQM020080699.1, from coordinate 95,793 downwards.
TGATCTTCATAGGGAAGCCAAACCTAGACAATATATTATTTTCCAAAAATGAAATGATAATAGAATCATTTGCTTGCCTAGTTGGGATTGCTTCAATCCATTTGGTGAAATAATCAGTTGTTGTAAGAATCCAACGATGCTAACTTGATGATGATCGATGAATCTCATCAATAAAATGTAGCCCCCACTGTTGAAATGGTACCTCAACATAGATAGGCATAAAAGGTAAAGGTACAATATTCTTCTTACCATAAAAAATCTGGCATTCATGGCAGGCATCAATCTTTTTGTAGACATATTTAAACATTGCAAGCCAATAATACCCTTCTCTGAGAATCTTGTTTGTTGTAGCCTTCCAATAATGATGACCTCCACAATCTCCTTTGTGAAACTCCTCAATTACTTTTTAGCCTCCTCTTCCGGCAAACAATTCAACAAAATACCACCGGTATCCTTCCAATACAGATTTTTTTCAATGATGCAGTACCTCAAAGAATTTAGTTTCACAAACCTCGCCTTGGACTTTGTCAGCTCAACAGGTGCTCTATGATGATGTAAGACAAAAAAAATGTCTTTGTACCAATCTGAAATGATGTAGTTTTCTTCAATGGGGATCAAATCTTCATCTTCATCTAAAATTTCTAAAATTTATGCAATTAAATTCATGTCAAGACAATCAAATTTTGACTGTGCCATCAAACTTTCTAGGCCTTTACCTTTGACCAATTTTGTGGGCTTGATATCTATGTCATATTCCAGCAAGTTAGCAATCCATTTCCCCCTCTTACCATCAGGATCAACTTGAGTTAGAATGTATTTCACAATAGCATTAGGAACAAAAGCTATAATATGAGAATGTAGAATGTAAATTCTGAAATCTTTTATGGCCTTAACCAAGGAATAAGCTTGCTTCTCTAAGATTTTGTACTTCAGATTTGATTTAGCTAATGTCATACTAAAAAATTAAATGGGTTGCTCAGTACCTTGTTGTCCTTTCTGCAACAAAACTCCAGCAATTGTATTTTCTAATGCATATGTAAAAACCAGAAATTCTTTAGAAAAATCTAGGTTGATCAACGCTGGTGCTTGAGTGAGTGCCTTCTTAATATCCTCAAAAGTGTGCTTTTATTTTGCATTCCACTTGATTTCAGCTCCTTTCTTCAACATCTTTGTTATATCTTTTACAATCTCAGCAAAATTAGGAATAAACCTCCTCACAAAATTTACCTTTCCAAGGAAAGACTAAATTTCCTTTTTGCTTCTAGGTAGATCCACTTTCTGAATTGCATTGGCCCTATTTGGATCAATCTTAATCCCATATTTAGAAATAATATGCCAAATTAACTTCCTTGAAGTTAGTGCAAAAATTATTTTAGTGGGATTAAGAGAAATGCCAAACCTTCTACATTTTAGAAGAATCTTTTCTAGGTGCTTCAAGTGATATTCTTCTCTCCTTGAGAAGACTGCTATGTCATCTAGATAGAAAACCACCATCTTGTCCTTCTCCTCAGCAAAAGAAATGTCCATTACTCTTTGAAAGGTTTCTCCTGAATTCATCAGACCAAAGGGAATTTTTTCATACATGAATGTTCCCCATGGTGTGGTAAAGGTTGTTTTCTCCCAATCTTCTGGATGAACAAGTATCTAGTTGTATCCTGAAAAAACAACAAGAATAGACATCCTTTTGGAACCAACAATGTTCTGCAAAATTTGGTCCATCATTGGGAGAGGGTAGTTGTCCTTCAGAGAGGCTTTATTCAAGTTTCTGAAGTCAATACATATTTTGATTTCTCCACTCTTTTTTCTGACTGGAACCAAGTTTGCAAGCCACTTTTAGAATCTGATTGGAACAATGATTTTAGCATCAAAGAGTTTCTTGATTTCCTTCTCAATCAGGGGCATGAGAAGTGGATTAATTCTCCTCAACTTCTGCTTGAAAGGCTTTACATTTTATTTTTTTGGAATGGTATGCTGAATGATAGTGGGATCATACTTCTTCAAATCAACATAACTCCAAGAAAAAACATCTATGAACCTTTTCATCATCTCAATATATTTCTGTTTCAGATCAACTGAAATAAATTTTGAAAGTTTAATCATTTTTGGCATAGCTACTGTACTAAGGTTACAACTCTCTACCTCCTCATCATCAACTTGTATCCTAGGAGACTTGAACACATCATTCTGATCAAAAAGCTTCTCAAGGGGTATGAGAACTTTGGGTATAGAGTTATTCTTCAGTTGTAATACTTCAGAATTTCCCTTATATTCAGCAAGCATGTTTTGCTGATCTACTTGTGTACTTTCAAACTCTTCTTTCAGCTCTATAAAGTTTTTTACTTGTTGGTAATCCTAAAAAAATTGCCAATGGATAATGTTATTAGGGATAGAAGGCTTATGGTGAACTTCTACATCATATCTTTCAGTGGAATGAATAGGTATGATAAATAGACTTGCAGAGACAACTAGGGAGTCAGCTACTGAGTTTTGGTCCCTAGTCTTCACTATAAATGAATGTTCTTGGAAATTTTCCAACATGTCCATGACTAGATTCTTGTATGCCCTCATTCTTACATCCTTAGTTTGATACACACCCTCAACTTGCTTAGTAACTAATTCAGAATCTCCACAAACAGAGTTATTTTGGGCACCCATTCTTTTCAAAATTTCTAAGCCCAAACCTAAAGATTCATACTCAGCCATGTTATTTGTACAATCAAAGTTCAGTTTATAAGAAAAGAACTTACTTTCATCTTCTGGAGTTGTGATCCAAATTCCTTCTCCTGCCCCCCTCTCTTCCTGCTGATCCATCAAAATTGTAGCAACCACCAACCTTCCACCTTCTCCTCACTGATTTGTTGATTTGCTATCTGTTGATTTTCTATCTGCTGAATTACAGTTTGTTGAATTTCTACCTTCATTTCATCCTCTGCTTCATTAGTCAATTCATTGAAAAGAATAGCAGATCCAAGTTCAGTATCAACATCACATATTGGAAAGTTCTGAGGTTTATCTTTACTAATCACCATGTAAGCCATCCTTGTTTCTCTATAAAGTCTCCTTTTCTTAACAAAAACATGGATGGTGGCATAGGTTAGGTCCATCTGCATTGTACCTTTGATATTTGTTGTCCATGACCTTGATAACAGCATGCCAAACTTAGGTGGAATGTATTCTACCACAATTTCCATGACCATTGTCTTTGCAGGGACTTGTGTAAGACCAACAACAGCATCTTTTATTAAACCAATGCACTAAACTATTTTTGAATCAAAGGAAAACAAATCCTTATATGGTCTAGTAATTTACAACCCCATTCTTTCCATGATTACCTTGGGCATAATATTGTGAGAGGCTCCTGAATCCAACATGGCATTATGCAATGTCATGTCATGAATACTAAGGCTAACATAAAAAGGAGGCACCTCCTCTTTCTGCTCATCCCCTAATCTTGGACCCAAGTATATGGTTGGATGATCTTCTTGAGCATTTAGGATATCAGCAGCTCCTGGTCGTGAATTCATCATTTTCACAATCCTACTTATGTATTCATTCACCTTAAGAATTTCCCCAAAGGGTACTAGGATTTTGATCTTAGAGATCTCAGTCTCCAAACTAAAAACAGAAGCAGATTTTTCAGTCTCTTTGACAAGAGGAGGAGGCGATGTATCTTTCCTAACTTCAACAGCCTTGGGGGAATCTTTCTTGGGCTGTGTTTTGTTTGCAGTAATTGGCACATTTCCGTTTTTGAGGTTGTACTATTTTTGCATCTCAAAGATTGTTTGTTGATACCCTTTAAGATAATCAGATGGTTCCTCACCCTTGTTTACATCATGATATGAATCATCATGTTGCTCCTTAGTTAATAAAATCCCTGACATGTTTTCATCTAAGAAATGAATTGAGTCTTCTTGTATTTCAGGCTTATCTTCTTCATCAACTAAATTTTGCTGAAAAGGAGGCCTTGAGGGTCAGGTGGTTGATTTCTGTTTTCCCTTGGTCTCTACTAGTTTTGAGGTCTTTTGAATTGAGGATTCTAAACTGAGGTTCATGTTGTGTAGGAGGAACAGAGGCATTCCAAGGGAAATCCTATCCATCAGTTTTTCCATTGTCTTCATCATGGAATCAAATTTTTCTTCAGAGGTGGAAGGCTTATCTTCTTCTTTCAACTTAGTCTTACCCATCTTGGAATTTTTTGCTGCTATCATATTGACCTCCACCTTCACTGCATCATTCTACATTTCAGCAAGTGAAGGGGATTCTCTCTCTCTTAGCAGTATAAAAAATTCATAGTCAAAAGCTTCGACATATCTCAGCTGAGCTACTCTTGGAGGAGGCTTTAGTTGGGCAGGGATGGAGTCATACACTTTGTTAAATCTATTTGAAAAATTTTGAACAGTTTCATCAACAGCTCTCTTCAAACTATTATACTCAATGAGGGCTTGAACATGGTTGGTTCTATTTCCCCACTTCCTCAAGAAGCTATCTTCAAATTCATTCCAATTATGTAGGCTTCCAGGAGTAAGGGCTTTGAACCACTTCCTAACTTCACCAGTGAAGCTCTGAGAAAACAATCTCATCTTGACATCCTCATGGACAACCTCCTCCCTATCTATAAATTCATTGAACTGATCTACATGCTCTTCAGCTGTAATCTCTTCATCACTTCCCCAAGTTTTGATTATAGCAGAATATTTGCTAGGAAGGGCATTTAGGACAGTTGGAAGGGCAAGGGGGGCATACCTAGTAGGTGCAGCAGGTGGAGGTGGCACATTTCCAGCCATGATGACTGGGGCTGTAGTAGTTTTATGGTCAACAACAGTAGAGGAAGAGGAACTGTTAGGAGGAGGGTTGTTTGGCCTTTGTTGTCTAGTCACAATTGAACTCCAATCAAGAAGAGGAACACCCATTTTACTTCTTAACAAGATTTCAAATGGGTGTAGTTCCTTCAACCTATCCAATGAATATTTCTCTAACGGTAACTCTGAAGTGACTGCTTCCCAATAATCTTCTTTATCTTTTTGTGTCACTAAGGCCGAGGTATAAATACCTCTTCTATGTAGGTATAAGACAATTTTAGTCAATTCTTTTTCACTTTCAGACCTAAAAAAAACTTCTTGAATTTTATCATCAAACCTTTTATCTTCAGGACTTCTTAAATCTTCAAAGGACAAGGATTTTGTATGTAATGGAGTACCTGATATTACAGAAATTCCTTGACTGCATCTGGCGATGGTGTTTGGATTGTCCACAATGGTAGGTGGATCTGGGTCAGGATTACTCCTCATGTATCTCTTTCTCGAAGCCACCTTTGAACATATGCATTTTGAATGGATTCACCAAGGTAGATGCAGCCTCAAAAAAGTTTCTGAGCTCCTGCTACCTTCAGAAGTTCAACTTCAAAATTTCAGGAAAAGTATAATCTTCAGGTTCCCGGCAGACACACCAAAATGTTATCACAAAATTGCACTTGATTGGTTTCTAATTAGAAAACTTCATGTAACCGTTTCAAACCAACTTGTGACTGAAGCTTAGACTCTTCATTCTGAGAGGGCTCTCTCAAAAAGGGTTAATGATATTTGATTATGATGAGATTAGATGGCTAACTCTAGTTGGAAAATAACTTGCTTGTGATGTGTGTAGGTTGAAAGAGTATAAGTATGTAATCATTGGGCTTATGGAGTCAACAAGTTCAGTAGTTCAGTAGTAAGTTCACTTGACATGGAAGCTAAGGCAGGTAATATTTTTTAGCAGAGGTAAATCACACAATAAAAATGAAATAACACAACCAATTCATCAGTAATGGAAGTCAGAGCATACACCTATGAGTTCTGAGCATCAAAGATGAAAACCACTGCAAATAGTACACATAGAACGTATAGATCAATTAAGCACTAAAAACTTCATGTTGGTCAAATAAAAGTCCTCTGTATTACTAAAAACAATCAAGGCACATAAAGTTGCAGTATTGCCAAAAAATCTCCAAACCTTTACAAATTCGAATATCTGTCCTTTAATGCACTTGTTACCTGAGAGATGATCTGCCTCCTGGCTAGATTCATCAAAATTTTCCTAATGACACCTTGCATAACAAGAAAACATCTACTTTAATGAGAAAATGTCAGCTATTCTATTGAACATAAATTTTCTTAATAGGACTCAAATTGTTCATTATTACATCAACTACCTTATCCCCTAAAACCGTTACATATTTGACAAGTATTGCTTCACATGTTCAAATAGGCTATGATGGAACTCATCACCACATAACATCTTAATTAGCCTCCTCCAAATCTAGAAACAAACCCTATTTTTAAAACTAGTCCTTATCTTCAACGAATGGTTTGGCTGATGAGTTGTCTTCATCTCCTAGTCTTCAAGTCTTGGATAGTTGCTAACATAGTGCTTTGACCCTTTGAAAGTATCCACCTGTCCAAAAATGCACAAAAACCTACTCATAAAGCTTCAAAACCGCACACTATGAAAGTATGACAGTTTCATAGTGTACTTTCATAGCATTTTCCAGGTTTCAAGCCTGGGAAAGGCTACGAAAATGTTGAAAACTGTGTTTTTTCCAGATTTTTGTCTAGCTTCAAAAATATACTTTCCAGGTGTAAATTTTTCTTTTCTAACATGCCATTGACCTTTAAAAACAAAAACCAGCTCAAACTATGAGTCTTGAGGTGTTTCTTCCTTATTGATGATGAGTTGAGTTATTGGCTCCTCAACTACTGTCATTTTTATGTCTTTCTTCTCCAACTCCTCATGGATTAGTTCTAGTTGTTCTTGGAGGTCTTTAACCTGATCCTTCAACTTTCTGTTGGTATATTTCAAATGCAAGTTCATTCCTCTAACATTTTTGACCTCTTTCCTCAATTGCATAGTCCATTTGATTAACTGTTGTGTGTTTTCTAGGGTCTTTGATACACTGTCAACCTGCGCTTCCCAAACCTCTTTCATCTTTTCAAACTGAATCTTATGGATATTATGTTTCCTTGCCTCATTCTTCATGATAGCTATTTCATGATTAGCCAAATTCAACTGTTCTTCAAGGAGTTCAAACTCTATTTTATCAATTACTTTTCTCTTTTCCTTCCTTTGGCTTGCTAACTGGATTTTTCTCTGCAGGTGATGAAAGGTCAATGATGTCTTGTGGTGGTTGGACTGTATCAGTGGGTGGATGACCCTCTTTACTACTCTCCAAAAAATCTCTAGCATGCCTTGTCATGGGCTTCCTAGCCTGGAACATAAAACCTACATCCTCACCTTCAAACTCTAGCTTCTTTGCAGATTTAGCTATCTTGAGTTTCTGTCCACCTTCATCTATATCCTCAGCCTGGACTATAGGAGTCTCTTCTATATAAATGGCATGTAGTATGTCTTCTAGATTTCCTTTAGCCACTATTTTGACTTCTAAAGCCATTGTTTTATCCTCTAAAGCCATTGTTTGACTCCTTGTAATCCTTTTGCTTCCTTGTTTACTCACAGCTTGTTCTTGTTTTGCAGGTTTGATCACTATTGACTTTTGTTTTGTAGGTGTGACAGTGGGTGTATCAAAACTCTGCAATTGCTCTATTTCCATCATGAATGATTCATTTTGCTCTACTCTTGCTGGTTTAATTTTTTCTTCCACTAAAGGTGATGAGATACCCCTAGGTTTAGGAGTTCTTGTAGGGGTAAGGGTATCCATTTCAAAACCGCTAACAAACAGGAAAGACGACCAGTCTCTGCCTAGTCTTTTGAGATCATCTAAAACCAACAATTTTATTAAACCATGATGAAATAATGAGGTTTCATTTCCTTCATATTTTTCTTGAACCTTATCTGCCATTTTTGCTAAAATTTTGTGTAAATAGAAAGGTAGATCAAGATATATCTTACCAGAAAAGTGTAGGAGAAGTTTGAAATGGTAAGAATAGACTTTATGGTATATCCCTTCACAAGTGAAATATTATTGGATGATAAGCAGCAACTTTGAGTAGTTATCCTTCATGCATCTCCTTGGAATGGAATTTTTAAGGTCCATTTCACTATTTTCTGGTTTGATAAACTCTTTGCACTCCTCCATGTTGAATTTTAACCCTTTGAGCCATTTCTCTTGTCCCCTTGGAATCCCTGTTGCTGCTGCAATGACCTCTGGTGTAATGGTGAGATTCAGCATCCCCACTTTAGGAGTTGTTCCACTGAAATTTAGAGAAAATTCTTTGGAAACCTATACATGGAAGCCTTGTAGTCTTTCAAAAAACTATAAACATCCTGTCCTTATGAAGACTTCTACAGTTGTTGGGTTTTCATTGATCAAATTCATATCTGATGGCTCATATCTGAGATATTGGCCACCCTTATTTGTCTTTCTTTTTGCAGCCATAGTTTTTTTTTTAGTGTCTTCTCTGCCTCGCTTGATAGTTCTATGCCTTGCTTGATAATCCTCTGCCTTGTTTGATCACTGATATCTACAACCTTTAAAAATACCAGCCATAGTTTTGGCTTAATGAAATGCTCCCTAGAGTTCAATATCACGCAAAGAAGGAATGAAGAATGAGAAATGACTTAATTTGGAAATATTTTGAAGTTCGATACCCACTCATAACACAATGATGACTCATACATGCTTAAAATTGTGATGATGACTTCAGCCTTGACCATTTACCTTGATCTTTACCCTCACTGACTCAAATGGTATCTAACTTATCCTTTTAAAATGATTTTCTGACACCTAAGAGCTAATTTGACATGACAGATAGGAAACCTCACTTTCGTAGAATTCTTAGTGTATTATGGGCGTTTTTGCTATGAAGGTATCAGCAATTTCATAGTGAAAAGTGAAATTTCTCAGTGTATTTCACTATGAAACTGTGGTTTCTTGGCTAAAACGACCATTTCGGTGCTAAAACCTTGGGAAATGAAAACCGTCAAAAAATTATAAGTGATGTGACATGAGGGGATTTGAAAGAGAGTGGGTTTAGACCTTAGGGTAAGCTTTATAAGAAAAATTAAAAATTTTCCCTGACCAAGTAATGAAAAATGAACCCTATAACCCTACCTTCGACACATGAACCTATATGTCTTTGTCAAATGATGCTTCATTTTTTCTGAGTGATAACAGATACAAAGAGGGTCACCCCTCTCGTGCATTCTATTTGGATTATTTTTCCCTTTGAGGCCATTATTGAGGTGGTAATCATCGATTTGAGTCGTTGTTGGTTATTTGTGAGTTGAATGCCTATGAATCTCGTTGCATCAGCACTTTGGTAGCACATTGAGAAGATTGACTAGATACAACGGTGGCACTTTTCTATGATAGCCAGTCTATTTGGTGTTACAGAATTGGGCCATGAAATATTGATAGTGCAACGTTTCTAGAATCCTCTATGACTTTGAAAATAGGGAATAAATCTTCTGAATCATGAGGTTAACCACTCAATGATGGATTTTAGAGTTATGTGTCTTGGTGAAGAATTATAGAGTTGTAAGTCAATTGAGGAGGCTATGCTCGATAGATGGTGGAACCCGCTTGGTCAATAGACTTTTAAGTGTTGGAGATTTTTATTCACTACAGAAAGCTAGGTCAAAAGTGATGAGTGAGTGAACATACTTTTAAGTGTATGGAGCATTGTGGAGCAGCTAGAGCACCTACATACCTATTTTTGGTGTGCGTTGAGGAGTGTTATTGTTGTTTACCATTTGATGGAGGGCACCTATTTCGATTTTTGAGTGACAAGAAGTGGTTTTATATTACGTCCTAAGTCGACCAGAAGATTCCTCGTTTCTGTCAGTGCCGCCTACATAAAATATTTGTGTGGAACTTGCATTGAGAATAATTCTTCGAGGTTGCTGCATCGTGGAGTTAGTCGTCATCCTTTGTTTAGAGTAGCTTGTTGAAGTCTAGTGCTGCTATCACATTGTGAGTATAATTTTCTACGTGGAGGTTGGGCATTGGAGTCGACTAGTGAATGGTCGATTTGATTGGTTTTTAGAGGTTGAACGTTGAAGGATTTTTATTTTCGGATGTGTTTAATATTGGGCATGAAGGAGTGTGTTTATGTTGTTAGGTAGAAGATTTGGTGGGCCTAGTGTGTCCATGTAAAATTATTAGAGCAAAAATATGGATCTAGTTGAAGAATAATTGCACAAAATTTCCAAGTTGTAAAAGAAAAAAATTAGAATTGAGAATGAAATTAATTAATCAATATTAGGTTGAGAATTAATATATAAAGCAACTAAGTTAAGCTTAGTTGTACATGAAATAACTATGGATATTTAAAGCTAACTGAAGCTAAGTGTGCTTTATGTTCTACTAATGTGCACATGCACCACATGCAAGCACTAGAGTTAACTAACTAAGCCAAGTGCACATTGCATGTAAGAACTCAAGTTAACTAGCTAAAAACAAGTGCACATCACATGCAATATCTAGAGTTGATCTAAAGCTAATTAAGGCTAACTATGTGCATGTAAAGCACTCGAGCTAACTAGCTAAAGACAAGTGCACATGGCATGCCGTATCTAGAGTTGAACTAAATATAATCTATGTGCATGTACATCAACACCCCCCCTTAAGCATAACTTAGGTGAGTGTGATGCAAAATGAATGAGTCCCGGTAACACGGCCATTTTAGGTACCCATATACAATGCATGAAAAGAGGAAAGAGGGAAAACCCAGTGGGAAGAAACCCCCCCCCCCCCCCCCCCCCCTCAAAATATAATGCAAAAGTAGAGAAAATACAACTGCTAAGCAGTCGTGCCCTTCACCCCAAGAAAATCTCACAGGAATCGAAACTTCTACTCAGTGAAAGTCTTGGTGAGGATATCAATAGTCTGCTTGGAACTAAGACAATACTAAAGATCGATGATTCCATCATGGATCTGGAGGAATAAGCTTCATTTTTTAAAGTAGAGGTATCAACTTCCATGTTTGGATCAAGGACTAAATTTCCTTATAGATGGCTGCATTCCAATATGGATTCCCATCAACTTCTTCATGCATTTGATGATCAAATTCATGTACCCTATATGCATGCATGGGAATGGTTTTCTCTAGGGATGCATGCATGTGCATGTGTGGATTTAGAGATTCCTTTTTGGATGCATGCATGAGCATACATGGTTTTATAAATTCCTCCTTAGATGCATTCATGGGCATGCATGGATTTGCGACTGAGAGTGAATGTGGGGCACCATTAAATTGAGACCTTGTCAGATCTACATCATCAACATCATCAGTAGCAGAGGGATCAAAGTCCTCTTCTATTATTTTGAAAGTAGTTTCTTCATCACTAACAGAGGAAGATATTTCCTCATGTGAAATGTCTTCGTTATTGGACAAGATAAAATTCTCATCTGCAACAGGTTCATTAACATTAGAAGAAGTAGAGTCTTCTTGTTCAACACTGTCTTGATAATATTTCTCCACATTATTGGAGTCTTCACCACTTTCATGACTGTTATAATAATTTGATCTATTTGCCTCCAAATGGTGTTCTTCTAGATCATTGTCATCACCATATAATCCTTTCAATGTAGTCCAAATTTCGTGTGGTGATTCAATATTTCTGATCTGATAATGAATATGACGAGACACAGATAGACACAATCTTCCATAAGCCATGTCAGATCTGTTAAGCCAATCTGTCTTCTCATCCTTTGACAATGGTTTTGTCTCAATTCCCATGACTATTTGGTACAAGCCTTTGCTCCTAAGATGAAGAAAAATCATTGTCTTCCATTCATAGTAATTGTATGGAATCAGAATAGTGGAAGTTGGGAATTCCATTCTTTCACTTTGTGGCTGTAGCGACAATTGCAGCGATTCTCCAATATTTTGATCCGCAAATAAAATCTATGAACAATTTCCAATTCTATGCTCTTCAAACCTGCAAAAAATTGTTCATGCAACTTCTCCAAACCCTTGTAGCTCTAATACCATGTAAAATTATTAGAGCACATATATGGATCTAGTTGAAGAATAATTGCACAAAATTTCCAAGTTGAAAAATAAAAACAATTAGAATTGAGAATGAAATTAATTAATCAATATTAGGTTGAGAATTAATATATAAAGAAACTATGTTAAGCTTAGTTGTACATGCAATAACTATGGATAATTAAAGCTAATTGAAGCTAAGTGTGCTTTATGTTCTGCTAATGTGCACATGCACCACATGCAAGCACTAGAGCTAACTAACTAAGCCAAGTGCACATTGCATGTAAGCACCCGACTTGAAATAAATCTAATCTATGTGCATGTACACCAACAATCCGGCATGTGTTCAACCTTTGTTTAGCTCGGGTGTAGTTGAAGGCCAATCCTTGTTCTAGTACCTTTTCTGTGCTCATCACTTGCGCAAAAATTACCAATGTTCTCTGCTACTTCTAGCTATGAAGTTAAGATTATCAGTGGTCAAGGAGAGCATCCCATCTGCGAGTTGAAGTGTTGCAGAGCCTAGTCATAGATATAATGCACAGATCTTCCATTCCGTGTTGTTTAAAGAGTTGATCTGGTGCTTAGGTGGAGATCCAATCTTCCATGCTCCCACCTGCTAAGATCCAAATATGCAACATTTTTTGCGTCTTGTCATAAGAGCCGGAGAGCCGAGCTTGCAAGACTTGGATCATGTGAGCTTGGAAGAGTTGATAGCCTCTAACGTGTGAGGATAGATTTGGAGATACGGTGTTGTAGCTATAGGGGGAGTCTTGGAGAGCATTTGGTACCTCAGAGATTATGCTATTAGAAAGCACTATTGGATAGAGAAACATAATGGAAGTGTGAATTTGTGGGAGCTGATAGGAGGAGCATGCATTGAAGAAATGGATAGGAAAAGTAAAACCAAGCAATTCCGAAGAGAATATAAACAATTTAGAAGAAAGTATCTTGGGGTGGAATATGAAATGCCAAATACATATTTGAATCAGCTGAAATGGAATGCAATGAGATAGTTGAAGATGAAGGTGGATCTTTTGCAGAGAGAAAATCCATGGAGGACTCAAAAACAACTGATGAATTGAAGGAAGAGGAATTTGCAATTAAATTTCATAACTAATATTTTTGTTATGAAAATGAATTGTAGGTTATCTTTGAAAATAAATTGGTTGATAAATTTTTGTTTTCTTTTGATGATCAAGTGGAAGAACATGAAGAGGAAATTGTAGCAGTAGTTAAAGGAACAAACAAGTTTGAAGATGTCAAGCTTGATTATGATGCAGAGATAAAGCTAATTGAAGGATGACTTGAAAAATATTTTGAACTTATTGATGTGGGTTTGAAAGCAGCGACCGAAATGGTGAAAAAACTTGAAACTCAACAAAATGAATAATCCATGAATGATGAAGGTGATATGGAGATTGAAACAACAATTGATACATTTTAAGAAGTTCATGGGATTCTTATGCAGTGGAGTCTTGAATAAACTAGGCATTACTATAGGGTAATGTGGCAACAATCCACCGAACAAGGTATAAACAAAGGTAATGTTAAATCACAAAAACACACTTATGCATGTATTAAATAATCTGCAACTATTGAAGACAAATTCTAGCCTCTAGAACAGGATGAGCTATTGCTCAGTTACATCATGCAGTTGAATAAATTAAGGAAGAAGCATCATTATTTAATAGAAAGAAAAGTAAAAATGAAATATATAAGGTAAAATTGGAAGCCTAGCTGAGACTCAAACCAACGAGCATGTTTTCTATGTTATTCTTTGATCCATTTCTCCATCAAGGGAGGAACTTGGAATTAATGGAGAAATTTAGACCATTCTAAAATGTATTATTAGATTTTTGTTGAGATTATGGTGTCTGAGTCAAGTTGTGAGGTTTATTTAGGTAGCAGATCCTATTTATGAGGAAGTTGCTTCAAATCCTCAACATATTTGTAATTCCTTAAATGTATGTGTTTTCTTGCTAAAGAAGGTAGAAGTGCCATGTGCAGACACTCTCACTGTGAGCTAGTCTCACTTGAGAGTTAGTTATCTTTTTTCATATTTTTCCATCCTTAATTTCAAATGCTAACTAGAATTTACTTTCGGCCATTGTTAAGAACAAAATGATCATTGCAAAGATAATAACTAATTCTCATGAGCTTTAAATTGAAACTGGTGGTTGGCCTATTCCCAAAAAACCTTGGGATGAAATAATTTGTCACCTTTGTGATACTAAGAGGGTTGAAGATGAAAAAATATTTCTCTTGGAGTGCTTGGCTCTTACTCACATCCACTCTCATTTCTAAAACATTTTCCACACTACCAACCTTCTTGACTTGTTAAGTCATCAAAACTATAGTGATCTAGGAATGCCTCTTTCCATTTTCTTTGATCATAAAAATAAAGTATTACAAAGTCTCAATTAATCTCTCTTTGATCACAAAAATAAAATTTTAAAGAGTCCCAATTAATCTCTTATGTGAAGGTCCCATACACCACATTGGTCTTAGTAGAGGTTAATCGTCATCATCATTTGATTAATTTTTAATTTTAAAATTATCTAGTCTAGAGGCTCATTCTACAATCCAAAATGAGGGGGATGTGTAATTCTTTCCTTGCTCAACTTAGATTTGACATGTGTCTCTTAAAAAAAATACTTTAAATGAAAAAATATTGTCAACTATAATAAAAACTTAAATGATTATACATATTTGATTAGTTTTAATTAAAAGCATTATAAAACATTAATAATTTCATTCTCATTGTGCTCACTTTGTTCATTAATATTTCACTTTCACTCTTCCACTAATAAATAAAATATTGCAAGGTCTATGTTAAATAATGTAATTTTATATAAGTTTATAGAGATAAAATACGTAAAATTTAAAAGAACTTCTATTTTTCTTATAAATATAATCATAATAGAACTTAAATAAATAATCTCTCTATATATATTTTGTGTGTTAATTTATACCTTATTAAAATATTTCAATGCTTGAAAGAAAAAAAAAATGAAGTGTAAAATAATTTAGTTACTTCTTATTAAGAACAAAATTTGTAACTCATTAGATTTTTAACATAAAATATTAATAATATTTAATTATTCAAAAATATAATTTAAACAATGAAAAATTACCATGATCTATATAAAAAGACAGAAAACCAATATAGATTTATTTATCAAGCACAAAAAAAAATTAATCCTTTTACATATAATTTTTTTTTTTAAAGTTTTACATTTAAAAAAATCTTTTACATATAATAAAATTTAATCCCTCAAATTTATATATATGTATATGATTTTTATACTTTTCCATTAAACAATTTATTAATTGTTTAAGGTAATAATTGTTGATTAATTTTTTAACATAATTTTTTTAACTGAACTGTTGAGGAGTTCAAAGATGCACAATACTACATGGTTATGATTATAAATCATCGAACCTAAAATATATTAAATTCAATTATATGATAAATATGGCATTGACTGGGTGGAGTGAGCTTATTTGAAGAAATTTATTGACCTCTCGTGGATGATAGATAGATCATAAGGGCACATAATGTAAGTGCAGAACATTAATAATAAACACCACCTAATAATATAAACCATCCCATCTAAAATATAGATCTTACAGTATACTGATGGTTGGATACAGTTGGCTGGTGTTTCTCTGAAATTTTTACTAATGGATAAGGAAATTTATTGATCGCTATGATGAATGAAGTTCATAATAAATATTTTTTAAAATTATAAACTATTTAGTTGTTAGATCTAAGTGTATATATTGTATTATATTTAATTATATATAAAGGTTGAATGGGTTTAATAATTGAAAGGATGTGTTTATTATAGATTAATTTTTATAAATTTTAATAATCAATTATTTTAATCATCAAATTACTGCATAAGGTGTATAGATCTAATTTACATAATATTTTCTGGGTTGAGTGAAATGTTAAAAGATTTATTTGTATATTATATTGTACACACCCGGTTGCATACTGTTAGCCGAAGCTTCGGTGAATTGATGAGAAATGCATATGGTACTGACTTGGTGGAGTGAACATATTCAAAGAAATTTATTGATCGCTCTTTTCGTTTAATGGACTTCGACCACCTATATTCAATACAATTCTAGAAGCCATATCGTTCATAAAATTTCCAGGCCGGACCGGACCGGATCATTTGGTTTTTGGAATTATATTCATCAATTTCCCAACTGATTGCTCACTTTTGAGTGCTGTACTGTCCTTGAGTGTTCCCTATCTTGAGTTGCAGTTTACTACGGATTCTCTATATTTTAATGCAGCTTTCTAGAATATGCAGTTATTGTTTTCGAGGAGTGACAAGTTGACAGCTGTATACACTGCAACTTTTTGTGAATTTTAAATATTTAAGAAAGGGCATCGTGGGTTAGTCAGAAGCAGCAATTTTTTGTCAGGCTTTTAGGTTTCTGCACAAGTTTGTCCTGAATCTAGTAGTATTGTATTGGTTCAACATACGCACAAATTCAGAGGTGTGTTTTGAGTCTAGAACAAGTATTGTAATGGTTAATTGCACTCATAGATTTAACCCATTTTGAGCTAGTATGATAATCATGGTGGCAGCTTAGTCCAGAGTTTTGATCAAGTTTTATCCTTCGTTTTATCAGTGCATGAAGTTTTTTTGGGTTCACATAATTGTTTTGGATTATTTTATCAGTGCATGAAGTTTGTTTGGGTTCATATAATTGTTTTTCAATCAAATAACTATTATTTTATGTTTTGCTTATTGTGTTCATTCAGATATGGTGAAGGAATCGACATTACTGTCAACAGAGATAGTGGCGAGGGGAATAGAGAGATCTGGTCCCAATGCGGGATTCCCTACATTCTCTGTGAGAGTTCGTAGGGGATTGCCTGACTTCTTAAATTCTGTTAATCTAAGGCATGTGAAGCTGGGATACCATTACCTGATCAGCAATGCTCTTTATTTATTAGTCATCCCTGTTGTCTTGCTAATAGTTAGCGCAGAAGTGAAAACCCTAGGAAAGTATGATTTGTGGATCTTATGGGAACATCCCATGAATATTTATTTAATTAGCATTCTATCCATATCTGGGCTTCTAGGTTTTATTCTTCTTGTTAGCTTCGCCTCCAGTCGAAGGGCCATTTATGTGGTAGATTTTGCCTGTTATAAACCCTCTGAGGAATTTAGGGTAACCAAAGAGTATTTCATGGAACACTCTAAGAAATCTGGCCTATTCGATGATGGAAGCTTGAGGTTTCAGAAGAAAATATTAGAGAAATCTGGGCTTGGAGATTGCACGTACTTTCCAGGAGGTATTTTGGCTTTCCCACCTCGCCTCACAATGAAGGAAGCTCGTGCAGAAGCAGAGATGGTGATGTTTGGAGCTGTGGATGAGGTCTTTGAGAAATGTAAAATCAGGCCAAAGGATATTGGTATCCTAGTAGTGAATTGCAGCGTGTTTAATCCAACTCCATCTCTTTCTTCCATGATTGTGAACCATTACAAGATGAGAGAAAACATTATGAGCTTCAACCTAGGAGGAATGGGGTGCAGTGCAGGGATCATAGCGGTGGATCTGGCCAAAGATATGTTGAAATTGCATGGGAGTTCATATGCATTAGTTGTCAGCACTGAAAATATTACATTAAATTGGTACCATGGCACTAACAGATCAATGCTCCTACCCAATTGCTTGTTTCGCATGGGGGGTGCAGCCATTCTTCTATCCAACAAGAGAAAAGATAGAAGAAGAGCAAAATACGAGCTGTTGCACATGGTTAGAACTCATACAGGATCAGATGACAGAAGTTACAAGTGCGTTTTTCAAGAGGAGGATGGTCACAACAAAAGGGGCCTCGCCCTATCCAAAGAACTCATGGAAGTTGCAGGCCATGCACTCAAAGCCAATATAACAACTTTGGGTCCCCTGGTTCTTCCCTTATCAGAACAAATTCTCTTCCTGGCTTCCTTGTTTTGTCGCAAAATTCTGAGAATGAACATGAAACCCTACATCCCTGACTTCAAATTAGCAGCTCAGCATTTCTGTATGCACGCTGGAGGCCGAGCTGTGCTTGATGCACTGCAGAAGAACTTATCTTTTAGCGACAGCAACATGGAGGCATCTCGGATGACTCTTCACAGGTTTGGCAATACATCCAGCAGTACGCTTTGGTATGAGGTTGCATACCTTGAAGCGAAGGAGAGAATCAAGAAAGGGGACGTAATATGGCAGGTAGCCTTTGGCTCCGGATTCAAGTGCAACAGCACGATTTGGAAAGCTCTGAGGACTGTCAAAATGCCCACTAAAAATCCGTGGTTGGACTGTATTGATCGCTACCCGGTAGCAATCCCAGAGTTCGAGAAGATCGGGAATGGAACGTCAGACAGTAAAACATAACTGCACACTGAATTTTGTCTTCTTTTTTTTCATTGGTTTTTGGTTGGTTGTGTATTTTCAATGATAAACCTTCGCTAGACTTTGGCACAGAGATTCCAACCAATGAAAAAAAAGAGGCCTTTGCTGATTTGTAGAGGACCATAGACAATTTGGTAATATTTGTACTTTGCTTCTTCGTAAGAGACTGCTCAATGTATATTTTTACTTTTGTTTTTTAAATGTGTAACGTATAAATCATTCTTAAGTAATCCCATATCAAATTGCTGAAAACTATAATTTATTTCAAAATTTTCTTTAGATTTGGATAATTTTCCGAGGCTGATTTGTTATTTGTTTATAATTAATTAGTTTAGTTTCCGAGGCTAATTTGTTATTTGTTTATAATTAATTAGTTTCGATTTATTAAGTTTTAAGTTTATATTTATTACATTTTAAGGTTAGATTTATTTTATATTTAAATTTACTAAATTATAATTTTTATTTGTAAATTATTTTAATTTTAAATAAATGTTTGCCTTTTAAGGGTTTGATTTTCTTCATTAATAGTAAGATAAAATGAATTTAGGTTGATAATTATATTTATGTTTTAAATGAATTTGATTTTTTAAACTAAAAATTACTAGTAAAAAGGTTATTTTAAAAGTTACATGAAAATTAAGCAAAGTGTTATGGTATTATAGATGTTGTAGAAATTAAATTGTATGTTAACATTTTTATTTTTTCATATTGATTTTATAAGAAATAAATTGATTTGTAGTAGGGACAACCTATCATACTTAGTTGTCAAATCAATAGTGGGACAATTATCATTGGATGTTATTAGTGAATGTAGGTTGATTCATCATTGTTATTTAAGAGAAACTAAGCCACCCATAATTATGCCACTAGTGGTCCTTAAGGGGGTAAGCTTTCATTCCTCCCAATCATCTCTAGGTCTTTGCTTGCCTTGAACTCTTAGACAAACAAAAAAAATCATAAAATATACTCCAACCCCAAATTTTAAACTTCATTTCATTCATATCAAATAACTGAAATATGCTTACAGACATAATGGAAATAAACTAGCTCGGACGATGGTAGCTTATCTCTGAGAAGAGATGTGGCGACTAAATGCCTCTAGAATGTGTTACAATGAGGCTCAAGGGCCCTTTTATTATTAATCAACATGGGAAAACCTTAAAAAACCAAAATCCTGACCCCAGGAGATGAAACACCAAGAGTTTGTGGGCCCTATTGGGGTTAGTGGGGCAACCAACTTCATGGGGTCATAATTTGGTCATATTATCTCCATTTGATGCATACGATATATATTTGGAAATATCTCTCCGAGTGCTACAAGATTTTCCATAGGCCCTGCCTATGGCCTACAAATATAGGCCTACTGCGGACCTAAAAAAACACCATTTATGGGGTCAGAACTGCTCTAGAAGTTTAGAACCAAAAAAATGTATATATTTTTTAGGATGAATATATTTTAAACTTCAATTCATTCATATCAAATAGATGAAATATGTTTATAGACAAAATGAAAATAAACTAGCTCGGACGATGGTAGCTTATGTCCAAGAAGAGATGTGGCGGCCACATGCCTCTGGAATGTGTTACAATGAGGCGCAAGGGCCCTTTTATTATTAATCAACATAGGAAAACACTAAACAACCAAAACCCTAACCTGATGAGATGGAACACCAAGAGTTTGTGGGCCTTGTTGGGGTTAGTTGGGCAACCAACTTCCCAGGATCGTAACTTGGTCATATTATCTCCATTTGACGCATACAATATATCGTCGGAAATATCTCTCCGAGTGATACAATATTTTCCATAGGCCCCTCCCTACAGCCTACAGATATAGGCCTGTTGTGGACCTTAAAAAAACACCATTTATGGGGTCAAAATTTCTATAGAAGTTCAAGACCCAAAAAAAATCTAAAAGTAGTAAATGTTGATATAAACAAGGAAAATAATGAAATCGACTGGAGGTATAGGTGGAATAGGTGGGTGGCCACCAATTATGAAGCAATGGTCGCCATTGCATGCAGAGCCTCCATGAGGTGAGGAAATTTATGTTGAACCTGGTCCTTGGTGAGCCACTTGCCCTGGTGAAGGAGTTGGCTTGCTTTGACAACTCGATATAGCTGGATCCTATGTTGGCGGTTGTTATTGATTTGTGTGTCCATGATCCTATTAGTTGTGGCTTGTTCCATGGATTTTGAATTTAACTCTGTTGGTGTGAGTTGGTTTGCAATGTCGGATGTGTCCAGTAATGGTGGAACATATGGCCGAAGGCTGTCAAAAAGGCCCTCATTGGATTTGAAATAATTCCTGCACATATTGGAGGGTTCGATTGGTACCAGGTGATACCCAAACTTCAAGTCAATCTTGTTGAAATATTCCCCCCCTTTGAGTTGGTCTAGAAGGTCATCAATCCGTGGGATTGGATACCTATTCCGGACATTGATCTTGTTCAGCACCCGATAGTCAATATAAAGTCTCCAAGTCCTATCCTTCTTTTGCACCAACACAATCGGGCTCCCATAGGGGGATGAGATTGGCTAGATACGACCTTTCTATAGCAACTCCTGAATCCGCCTCTTGATTTCGTCGTTCTCCAAAACAAAGTGTTGATATATTGTTCCATTGGGTAGCGGCTCTCTTGGGGTTAGATCAACGGAGTGAATGACCTAACAATGTAGAGGCACCCCTACGGGTGAGGTGAAGATGTCCTTGTACTCCTCCATGACCTTGTCATTTGTTTTTCCATGCAGAGAAGCCCTGTTTGAAGGTCGTGGCCACAATATTCTTCTTTCCCAAAGGGAAGATCATAAGGAAAACAAATTTCCCGATTTGGGAAATGAGCTTACTTCATTTCTTTGCAATGCTTAAAGAGATGGTGGTAAGTGGTGCTACCTTTGGTATCTTTTACAACTTATTACTTAAAGTAACAATAACAGTGCGAGGCCTAGAATCATAAGCAACATGTCACTTCCACAAGTATTGTTGGCCTAATAATACATCACAAATTTCAAGAGGAGCAACATCACATAATACCTCATCCGTGAAGGGCTTGATGCTGTAGGGAAGGCGACATTGTTGGATGATGTAGATATCATGTCCTTGGTGAAGCCATCAGATGGTGCATGGTTGTGGGTGTGATGTGGTCATCAAGACCAATTGCTTCACGACGTCTATTGAAATGAGGTTCTTTTCGCTCCTGTTTTCGATAATGAACTGCAGTGGGAAACCATTCACCCACATCTGGGAAATGAAGAGGCGCTCTGCCTCCTTTGGATCTTCTGGTTCCTCCTTCTAGATATTGGTGATGGAAACTGTGGCACTGGGCTCTACATTGATAATATGCTTCCCTTTGTCATTCCCCTTATTGGGTTCTAACTTAGAGTCGAAACATGCATCTGATTCGAAAGCCTTTAGCTTAGACACCAGTGACTGCTTGGCCCTACACTCAATTGTGTTGTGAATGGAGCTCTTACGGAAGTCACACCACTTTCCCGTGTCATTCTTTGGCTTCGTGCTATTCTTCTTCGCTTGTAGCTTCAGTGGGTTTTCCTGGGCCACATCTCCTTGGATTTGTACTTTGTTTTGCGGTTTGGGGGTGCCTTTCCCTTGCTTTTGATTCGCAGATCCAAAGTCTCGCTTCTTCTGTTTTAAGTTATGCTCAATATTGGTAGCATACCGGTATGATACACCAAGCGAGGAGATGTTGAGAAACTCCATTTCCTCCTAGATGTATCTGTGCAGACAACTATGGTACTTAAGCACCAAATTATTCTCTGAATATTTGATACCCAACTTTTTGTGCAGGGTACGGAAAATATTCATCAACTCATGCACATCTTGATCCCTTTGTTTCCACGACGTATTCCTTTGTATGTACTTGTCCTCATATCTCCCCATGGGGTAATATTGTTCTTTGATGGCGTCTCATAAATAATTCCAAGTGGTTGCAGCCGAGAATAGGCAGAATTCCTCTCGTCATTTTTATCACAGTAGGTTTACCACCAGTCCTTGACATGGGGGGCAACTTTGAGGAGTGCAAAAGTAATATTTGTAGGAATTTACAGGGTAAGTTCGTAGATCAAGAAGCAAAGGTCAGCGCTCACAAACAGATCACAAATCAGTACACCAATATAATCACGTGGTTAAAACCCTCAAAGAGGGAAGCAGTCCACGCCCTGAGCCAACACGGCCACTTCAAGGAATTTATTAATATAAAAAGAAAAGTTACATATGTTTCTCTCATAAATGGTTACCGAACAAATGACCCTCCATGCTCTTTAAATAGAGATCATGGAACAATCGGGTGTTAAGCCATGGATCAAGTGTCGTTAATACCGAGGTGAGAGATTACCATTGGATCACTACAAATCATGACCGTCGGATTATAAGTTACAAATGTACATGGTAAAGAAACACACTTTACCTAACTCTATACTAGACTAACTTATTCTTAACTATTTCCTATGTGTCGGAATATCCTACCATCCCCCCTTAAGAACAACTTGGGATAGGATTGAAGGATTTACAAAGGTGACAAAAAATGAGCCTATTTCCTATGTGTCGAAATATCCTAACATCCCCCCTTAAGAACAAATTGGGATAGAATTGAAGGATTTACAAAAGTGACACAATAGGAGAAGGAAGGAGGCATTAGAGCCTACCCCCCCTTAATGACAACTTTCCTGAACTCCAAGCATGGATTGAAGTTCGATAAACTTCTCTTTTGTGAGAGCCTTCATAAAGATATCGGCTACTTGATCATTGGTTGGAAAATACTGCACTTCAAGAACATGATCATGAATGAGCTTTCCGATGAAGTGTATGTGGAGTTCAATGTGTTTCATATGCTGATGCTGAAATGGATCTTTACATAACTGAATGGCACTCTGATTATCACACCAAAGTGTAGTTGGATGTTACTGATGAAGACAAAATTCAGACAGTATTTGACGAAGCCACATGGCTTCCTTGCTAGCTTCAACTGCACCACGATACTCTACTTCTGCTGAAGAAAGGTAGACGACACTTTGTTTCTTACAAGACCAAGTAATAGGTCTTGAAACAAGAGTGAATACATATCCTGTAGTGGACTTCCGATCATCAGGGTCACTAGCCCAATCAGAATCAGTGAAACCAATCAACAGGGGAGATGCTCCTGCACTGTAATGAATCCTGAACTGAACTGTACCTCGAATATATCGAAGTATTATTTTAGCTGCTTTCCAGTGAGTTTCATGAGGTTGGTGCATAAATCGAGTGACAATACCAACGACAAAGGAAAGGTCAGGATGGGTATGGGTTAGATACAAAAGTTTACCAACAAGTTGATGGTATAAGGTAGCATCAACTTCAGGGGTAGTACAGTTGACTGAAAGCTTGACTCCAGACTAAAAGGGAGAAGGGGCAGGCTTATAGTATTCCATGTGAAAGTGGTGTAGAAGATCACATGCATACTTGGACTGAGAGAGGGTAATGCCTTCCTTGGATTGCAAGACTTGAAGACCAAGGAAATAATGCAAGTGTCCTAAGTCTATCATTTCAAACTTCTTTTTGAGGCTATACTTCACATGGTTTATATGGTTTGGATCACTACCAGTAAGGATAAGATCATCAGCATAAAGAACAAGGATGGTAAAGGAATTACCCACTTTCTTGGTGTAGACAGTGTTGTCAGAATGACACCTAGAAAAGCCATTATCTAAGAGAAATCTATCCATTTTGGCATACCAAGCCCGAGGAGCTTGTTTGAGACCATAGAAAGACTTCCTAAGGCGACAAAAAAGGCTGGGTATTTTTGGATAAAGCCAGGGGGTTGTTCCATGTAGATTTCTGCATACAAATCTCCATGTAAGAAGGCGGATTTAACATCCATCTGATGGACTTCCCATTTAAAGGAGGCAGCAAGGGAAAGAAAAAGGCGGATAGAATTCATTTTGGTAACAGGGGAGAAGGTTTCAGTATATTCAATGTCTTCAACTTGTGAAAAACCTTTAGCGACAAGATGAGCTTTATGTCTATCCACTTTTCCATCTGGTCCAAACTTTTTTTTGTAAACCCATATGCATCTGACAAGTTTTCTTCCTTTTGGAAGAGGAACAAGATCCCAAGTATTGTTTTCCAATAAGGAACGATACTCTTCATTCATAGCTTCATCCCAATCTGGATGACCGGAGGCTTCTTTAAATGTTTCTTGATCAATTTTTTCTGGAACTTGAGCCAATAAGGAAGAAGCTCTTTCAAACTGAGAACGTGTACGTCGTCGATCAGCAGGGTCACCTGCAAGAGAACCTGCTACATCCCGAGTAGAGCGGACCCATCTTGGAAGTAGTGGAGTATAAGGAAAAATTTCACGAGATGGAGGAGGATTTTCATCCTCGCTGTCATCATCTAAACTAGAAGGAATACTATTAAAAATAGAAGGGAGAGAGAGAGAAAGGTGGCACATATGCCGAATCAGGCTCACAGACCAAAGGTGGCACACCTGCCGAGCTAGGCTCGTAGGCTGATATATTTTCATCAAACTTTACATCTCTTCTAATGATTATATTTTTTGATTTTGGTTGAAGAATTCTATATCCTTTGACATCTTCAGAATATCCAACAAAAATACATTTTTCACTCTTAGTTTCTAAGGCTTTATGTTTCGCATCTGGAATATGGGCCCAGGCATCACTTCCAAAAACACGAAAGTGACTTACATCTGGTTTGATGGAGCTCCAAGCTTCTTCTAGAGTTATATTCTTTAAAACCTTAGTAGGAGTGTGATTTACTATGTAATTTTCACAGTTAATGGATTCTGCCCAAAAATTGAGACCAATTCCTTTAGATTGAAGCATACAATTAGCCATTTCTTTTAAGGTGCGATTATTCCTTTCAGCTACACCATTTTGTTGTGGAGTATATGGAACAGTATGTTGCAATTGAATGCCATGCTCAGTGCAGAAGTTGATTAATTTGTTGTTAACATATTCTCTGCCATTTTCTGATCTTAACTTAAGAATTTGATGTCCAGATTGTTTCTCAACAAAGGCCTTAAAGGCCAAGAACATGTTAAAAACATCACTCTTGAGTTTTAAGAAATATACCCAAGTGCGTCTAGAAAAATAATCAATGAAAGCTAAGAAGTACTTGCAACCAGAGAAAGAAACAATAGGAAGTAGACCACATAAATCACTGTGCACAAGCTGCAAAGGGGCTGAAGTGTGCCAAGAGGCACGTTTGTCAAAACTATCCCGATGATGTTTTCCGAGTACACATCTAGAGCAAACACCATCCCGGAAAGATACCATAGGAAGGTCCGTCACCATATTTTCCTTACATAGAATTTGAAGAGAGTGATAGTTTAAGTGACCAAATCGCTCATGCCAAAGTTTTCTCACATCATCATTATGAGCAACAAAAATAAAGGGAAGAGATGATGACCCAAAGTTGTCAAACTTATACAACCTTTTGGAATCATTAGCAATGCCAGTAGCTAAAATATGTTTAGGATCTTTGAGGTCCTTGATTACAACATCATGAGGTGAGAATTCTACTATTTTCCCTTCACCTGAATGAGTTATTTGATAAAAAGATAGAAGGTTGCATGACAAGGTAGGAACACATAGTACATCATTAAACTGACCATTATCTAGATGAATGGTTCCAGATCCTACAACACTAAGAGATCTATCATCACAAACATAAATATGTTTGGTGTTACAATCATTTAAAGAAGAAAACATGGATTTATTTTTAGCCATGTGGTAAGAAGCTCCAGAATCAATGAGCCACTCATGAGAAGGAGAAGAAGAAGATACATTTAATGCATAACCAGATCTTGATGCTTGACAACCACAAGCAGAAAGTGCCATGCCTGAAGATGAAGGCGAAAAGTGCTCCAAATTGATATTGTGCTTCTTCATTGCAGCTTCTAAGGCTTCCATCTTCTTAAAACATTTGGACTCTATCTGGCGATCCTGATTGCAAAAGTTGCAATGTCTATCTGTCTTCTTCCCTTTGTTTTGATTTTCCTTATTATTTTGGTGATTTGATTTTTCAGTTTGCGGCTGAAATTGCTTAGGGCCCTTGTTTGGTTTAGGACCATATTTTTTAGGATACTGCTTCTTGGGATTCTTTTGATATGGTTGTTGTTGGGCTGCTAAGGATTTGTTAGAAGCATTTCCAGCAGTGATAAGACCAAGGTGTAAAAATTTTTCTTGTTCTCTTATCAAAGAATCACAAAAGGCATCAAAAGAGGGATTCTTGTAGTTGGTTCCTGAAGAAATGATGGCTTCTTTGGTGGAATGGAAGGAAGAAACAAATACAGAGTATGCAGGACCAAGCTTAGCAAGAATGCAATATATGAGGTTACCATCGTCCTTTTTGACCTTACACCCTTCTTAAAGAAGTCTAAGGGTCTTGAATTTGGACAAAAAGTCTTCAATAGAGGAGAAATTATTAGGGTCCAAAGTAAGCAACTCATTTTCAAGCTGGTGGGCCCTGATTGATTTTGAATTCTAGAAACATTATTTAGCTTTTCTAGGGCTTTATCAGGAGTGTCAATGTCAAGGATGTGAAATCGAAGATCTTGAGCAATGGACATTCATATCAACAGTCGTGCTTGATCTTGTCTATTTTCCCATTTAGGAACTTTATCATCATCGGAAGGTTTAGTTTCTTGTCCTATGGCTATTCTATAAAACCCTTTACTTCTAAGTATATCTGTCATGTGAGGTAGCTATTGGAAATAATTGGTGCTATTAAGAATAACCGGGCATGCACTTTCCATTTTTTAAAAAAAACTGAAGTTGAGAAAAGATGAAACTAACTGCTCCAATGGAAATATATCGAAAAATTAGGCCGTTTCAAAAATAACGGCTCGAAAAACAGCTTCCAGATGAAGACGTTATGCCTTTTGAAAAATTCGATTTGTGGATGCCGAATAGTTATGGGAAAAAAATTTCGCCCTTTTGAACAATTTTTTTTACAAAAGAAGCTTGAGAAGGAGACTTGAACCCAAGACCTCTATTCTCATAAACTAACCCCTCCCCAAGTGAGATAGTAAAATGATCATGTTATTTTAGAAAGGAGGAAGGGGGGATTATTATTATTATTATTATTATTATTATTATTATTATTATTATTATTATTATTATTATTATTATTATTATTATTATTATTATTATTATTATTATTATTATTATTATTATTATTATTATTATTATTATTATTATTATTATTATTGCTCTTCAGTGTGCGTGCCTTTTCCTGCACAAAAAACGAGCAAAAAAAAAGAAAAGAAATGCAAAGCCTTACAGCAGAATGTTAGATTCTTGATTAGCCTTACCGGAAACTATCACTTTTTTCACTATTTCTGATTTCCCAAGATCGCACAAAGACGCGGGGAAAGAGCATACATAGCAAAAAAATCCCTTTTCCCTATTTCTGATTTGCCAGAGAGCACATCAAAGAGCATACATAGAGAAGAGGGTATAGATCCAGAAAATAAATAAAACCTTAATACAGAAAAAGAAAAAAGAAAAAAAAAAACCGAAATAAGGAGAACTATTAACAAATATAACTGCATAATAGATGCTTTATACTTCCAGATCTAAACTGACATAACTTGGGTAGCCGGAAACCTTTTCGCATGAAACGAAAGGAATTCCTCATTGTAACAGACGCTCCGGACACAACCAAGCAGTTCTTCAAGCCCAAAAATGTTCATAAATAGTAGATCTACAAAATGTCATGTGCATGCAGTCAAACTGGCTTCGGATTTTGATCAACAACGGATGCGGCCCTGAAAATAGCTTTGATACCATGTAGGAATTTACAGGGCAAGTTCCGTAGATCAAGAACCAAAGGTCACCGCTCACAAACAGATCACAAATTAGTACACCAATATAATCATGTGGTTAAAACCCTTAAAGAGGGAAACAGTCCACGCCCTGAGCCAACGCGGCCACTTCAGGGAATTTATTAATATAAAAAGAAAAGTTACATATGTTTCTCTCATAAACGGTTAACGGAAAAATGACCCTCCATGCTCTTTAAATAGAGATCATGGACCAATCGGGTGTTAAGCCATGGATCAAGTGCCATTAATAACGAGGTGAGAGATAACCGTCGGATCACTACAAATCGTAACCGTCAGATTATAAGTTACAAATGTACATGGTAAAGAAACACACTTTACCTAACTCTACACTAGACTAAGTTATTCTTACCTATTTCCTTTGTGTCGAAATATCCTAGCAATATTTTCTCGATTTGAAAAGTCATGAACTAAAAAATATCCTTCTAATAGATTCAACCATCTATATATGACGCCTGCATTTATTTGATCCTCAAATAGAGGAATGTCAAAATTAACTTGTACCTTAAAAGGAGTGGCACCTCCAGAGTGGTTTTTGGATGAAGATGCGTCACTGGTGGGTAGACATTGAAGGATATGTGCAAATTTATCCATCATTGTGTTCCTCTATTTCTCGAGGTCTTCCTTGAGCAATATTTTGATAGGATCTCTAGCTCCCTCGTCTTTATTTTCTTCCGCCATGGGAGGCTGTCGAGGTTTGCAAGGCTAATCTTATGCCTTCATCTCGTTGGGGACATACAAAGAAATATCGAGAAAGAGTATACCTCTCTGATACCACTGATCTGTACTTATTTAGGAATGAAATAAAATATAGAAATACACCTAAACACAAATATGCACAATAATAACAATATGGGGGCTACAGGGGTACAACAATAACAATAAGGGGGTTACACTAACAACAATAAGGGACTATACTAGTAATATAGGGACCTAACATGCTCCTCTCCTTCAAAAAAGTGGTGTCCTCAACGCTTGAGTAGCTCTGGGTGCTTCTATATAAAATTCTCATCCTCCCATGTAGAATCTTTAGTGGGTAAGTTCTTCCATTTGATGAGATACTCTGAAATTGATCGATTTCGTAGCTTTCGACTTCTTATTTCCATGACTGATTCAAGTTCCAATATGATTTTTCCTTCCTGATCAAGTTCTGGAAATATTGTTTGAACTGGAAGTTTGTCCCCTATAACCTTCTTTAAGCATGAAACATGGAAAACTAGATGCACTCGCGAAGAAGTAGGAGGCTCCAATTTGTATTCCATAGTACCAATATTTTGTAACACCTTGTAAGGACCATAGTACTTTGGAGATAATTTATTATCCTTATTAGCTTGCTTGAGGGACATTTGGTTGTATGGTTGTAGCCATAAAAATACCTAGTCTCCTACATCAAAACTTTTCTCGCTGTGATGTTGATCTGCATGTTGTTTCATTCGATTTTGTGCCAGATTTAGTGTTTCCTTTAAGAGTTGGAGAACTTCTTGTTGATGCTCGATGTGATATTCCACTGCTTGAACCCTATAATTATCCATTAAAGAAGATGTGATGGAAAGTGGATGATATCCATAAAGTGCCATAAATGGGGTGATTTTTGCTGCAGTATGGAAGTGTGTGTTATACCACCATTCAGAGAGAGGTAACCACTTGAACCATTGTGCTTGCTTATCAGATACAAAGCAATGAATATATCCTTCCAAACATTTATTCACTATCTCAGTTTGACCATCGAATTGAGGATGGTAAGATGAGCTATGAGCTAGTTGAGTACCCAAACAAGAAAATAATTTTGTCCAAAAATTTCCTGTAAAAATGGGATCTCTGTCACTTACAATAATCTTCGGGTTTCCATGTAGCTTTTGAATTGTTTCCATAAATGCAATAGCAAATGTACTTTCTTTAAATGGATGAGATAATGAAAAAAAGTGTGCATACTTGGTAATTCTATCAACTACCACCATGATGGCACTCTTTCCTTCGGATGTAGGTAAAGCTATGATAAAATCCATTGAAATCTCCTCCCAACATTGACTTGGAATGGATAAAGGTTGTAGAAGACCCGGGGTCTTAATTGTCTCAACTTTATTTTGCTAGCAAACCAAACATTCCGCCACACACCTTTAAATATCATATTTAAGGCCATCCCAAAAAAATTCTTTCTTCACCCTGTTAGGGTCTCGTGATTTAGTAGATTGGTAGACCAAATGCACAGGGTAACATGAAACCAGTCTTTGGAGTCCTAGGACCTAGCCTTCCTGGACTCAGAGAGGGCTTTCTCTATTATATGTAAAGGACGTGAACTTGTTTGCTGTAGATGTTTGATTTTAGACTAGTTATGAAGTTTGGGGTTTTGTTTTTTTGGTTGGGTTGGGTAAAATGATCGAGTGGAATAGGTGGAGTGAGAGGTCATAAAATCATTGGGCTATGGAGTCCATGAAGGTCATGGATATCTCAAAAATGAGTCAGAGTGCATCACAGGGAAAATCTAGTGTAGTCAATGGATATTTTAAGGTTATGTGTGAAGTGAAATGGACATTAAGTTGGGAAAACAAGGTAGGGCAAAGGGAAGTTAAGAATCTTTTGTCATATACACATAAAAAAGAAGGTCTCAAATACTGATAAGAAAAATATCATAATCATGAGATAGGGAAAACCATTTACTCAATGACAATACTTAAACAAATAGACATCCAAGATGAACAATTTAGTGAAACACGGAAAGCAAGAGATCATATCTATCTTCAGTAATTTCACCTAGAAAGTTTGAAAACATATAAGATGACAAATAACATTAACAAATGAAGAGGGAACTCCTAGACATCATCAATAAAGCTATAAATAACTTTGAGGCAAATATATAGGTGTGGAAAAAGGGCAAGATCAAAACAAGACCTCCTTGACTTAACCTAAACAATGATACTTCAAAGAGAGATTTCACAAACAGAGTTTAGATAGCATAAAATAAGCAGGGCTTTCCATGAAACATATTTGGAAACTAGCATATTAATCCATTGATGAAACAAACAAGAATAAAGAGGCCTAAGGAGCAACTAAGAATTCCTTAAACACACTCAGCAGAGGAAAACATAAAGATAGTAGCAAACAGGAGGACTAAGGTGCCTTAAACAACATTTCTTAGCCTATACTTTTCTGATCTACTACAACATAGAAATATGGACATAATGATAAACAAGAAAACATGAAAAAATTAGAGACACATCACCATTCACCAAACTCAGGGATCCTGCAAGCAAGCTTTAATCCTCATCAATCAAAGCATATCATTCACAAGCTTCATAACACCAAATTTCTCTTCAACCTCAAAGAACCATGTATTGCTCTCAAAACTCCTCAAAATCCAATATTTATAATAAGTCCTCAATGCTATATTTAATCATCAAGGAGGAGAAAAACCTAATAGAGCATCCAGAAGCCTATTGGCTAATCATAAATGTCACTATTGTCCTTGAGACCTTGCAAGGCCCAAGGCACAAAATATCTTTCCGGGCATTTTTAGCCAAGAAATTGACATTTGAGGTCTGACAAGCCTCCTAAAACTTTCCAAGCGTACATTTTTTACTTTCCCTCTGCTAAGTTCGCAACACTGTGTTTAGGAGGAATTTCCATGCCAAGGGCATAACACAAGAGTAGGAAAAATGGTTCATATTGCAGCAGTGTTTTGAAGGCCTTCCTGATGTTGGAAAAGGCTCCATGATGGCTCGTTGGAAAGCCCTTGAAGTCTACTTTCCAGATCTACCCTTTTTTCTTTGATTGGACCTATGTAACTGGTTCAAAAACGAAAAATGACAAGGTTGGTAAAGGTGGAGCACATGTCCTGAAAAGCAGGCAGAAAGGTGAAAATTAGGGTGTTTTTGACCCTTTTGGGGGACAAAAAAAACTCCAATTGATATGAAACTTTGTGAGCATGCTATATTTTTTATGAGGATCCCAAAAATGTAATACTTTCCTCCTGAATATGCTCTGAAAAAGAGCGTAGCACCATGTGTGCTACCCCCTTGGCCTCAAAATTAGCAAAAAACAAAAACCTGTCAAAATTCTCCCAAATTTGTAGATGATTTCCTCATGGGTTTTGGGAGACCTATAGAGAGGCTTGTGGCAATATTCCAAGACTGTCTTGGCATTTTTGTTCTTTTTCACTATTTAGCTTATCACTGTTTTCTTGTTCTAAGTTGTCTTCTTCTTCATAATCTGCCCCTGTTTCTTGATTTATATCATCATCCTTCTCATCATCATATTTATTTTCTGTAGGGTCACTGTTAGAGGTACCTTCATCAGTTTATTTATTGTCCTAAAACTCTTTGCTGTCCCCTGTAATGTCCTCATTGCTTTCATTTTGATCACTGTCATCCCCTTCTATATCTCCTGCCTTGTCATCTTTTTCTTCATTGGTTGCATCTGTTTCTTCTTCACTATTGAGCTCAATGCCTTTTCCTTCAAAATATCCCTCTTCATTATCTGCCTCTTCATGGTCTTCTTGTTCTAAACTTTCCTCTTTATCATTGTCATTTTCTTCCTCACTTTCCTTTGTTTCTTCTTCATCATCACCACTTTCTTCATTTTCATTTTCCTCTCCCTCATCACTTGTTTCTTCCTCTTGTTCTTCATCACTTTCTTCTTGTTCTGATGCTTTAGGAGAAGGTGAAGGAGGGAAGTTCTCTTGGGGAGAGAATTCATGTGTGGATGAGGAATCATGGTCAGTGGGGGTTGAAGGAGGAATTGAGGAAGGTGGATGAGATGATGAGGGCAAACTTTGCATAGGAAGAGGCTATGGATTTGTGAAAACATCATGGGCGATGAACAATTCCCATGGGATACCATGTTGCTCTAATTGATGCAACACAATAATATTAATAAGAGAATGATGGAAAATACTCTACATTTGTTGTGAAGGAGGCCTCTTTTGCACAATGTATGACATCTTATCAATACTTCTATAAAGGTAATAAGGAAAATGCAATAGCTTTGCCCTAGTGAAATGCATGAGTAGTCTTATATGGTAGGAGTAGAGCCTGGAAAACCTACCCTCACAGGTGAAGTATTTCATGACGACTTTCATTAAAGGGGCATATCTTTCTAACAGATGGGAAAAGGGAAAAATAGTCTTGCAATCAGCTTGGTATCTTGGTTTCAAGAAAGGCTGGTAATGTCTCAAGTCCAAATTCACCTGTTTGAACCATTTATCTCCCATGCAAGGTATCCTAGTGGCCATGGAAATTGGATTGGTGGATAGCTCAAAATTCACTCCAGCTAGGTGTACTTGGTGGTTATGGAGGTTTAGGATGAAAAGTCTAGTCAACTCAGGGTGACTTTTGACTCTTTGTACTTTTTCACAGAAATCATAACATCCTACCTCTTGGAAATATGAAACTGTGGTAGGGGAGGCTATCAAATCCTTGGTGCTCAAAGGCTCAAATATTTTTGCTCTCCCACCCTTTCTTTGTGGTCCCCTAGGCCTTTGGCCTCCCTCGCCACTATCAACACTGCCTTCTCTAGGCATTTTATCTCTACTCTTGCTTTTGAAATAAAAAACTTGAAGCTGCTTGTGAAATGATATGAGGAGGATGAGTGGGATGGTGAGGAGACAGTAGTGTCAATCCTTGGCAATGTGAAGGCTAGTTGTGCAAATGGAGAGGTTTATTTGGGAGAGGAGCCACTTCTTAGCATGGAGACCAAACTTATCTCTTCCTTTAGGGTTTCTAACTTTCTCTCTAATTTCACCCTTTAAAACAATATGAAAGGGGGAAATAGATCTAAATACCTCTTATAAAATCTCTGGAGGTGCCAAGCCAAGAAAATTATTAGTTTTGAGCAAATCTAGAGCTTGCACTGGCTTGAGAGGATTCCTGGCTGAACACACAGCATAGGAGCGCAACACTCGGGCCAGTCGGGTTGGCCTTGCACGAGCTTTCAGGTCGGCCCTGAACGCAGCACGAGAGCGTAGCGTAGGTGGAGGGTATTCGTGCAATGCCTACACGGGCTAGTGCATAGCATGGGCAGACCTGCATAGTGTTGGGTGAGGCCTGAACGGCCTGGCGCATAGCGCAGGCAGAGTTTGCACTAGGTCGGGCAAGGCCTGAATGGTGTTTGGGCATCGGGCTTCTCTTGTACGCAGAAAGGGTAGCGATGAATGGTGTCGGGTGAGTTGGTGGGGTTGTCTTGCACGTGGTAAACGCGTAGTGCGCTGCTACAGGAGCACAGTGCCCAGTTGTAGTTTACACAGAGAGAACCTTTTGGCTGAACACTTAACTTAGGGTTTGTAGGTGTGAAACAGAACATTGAAAAAAAATTATGCATTGCAATCCTAGAAACTGATGACTTTGATTTATCTAAAGAGCCTAGAAATGTATCTTAAAACCACCAATGCTTGAGTCATTTGGTGAATATGGGAAAAGGTTAGGCTACTTGGCAATCCCAGGTGTAAGTAGAAGGGTTAGGCAAATAGAAACAGAGTGGTAAGGTCAAAGGTGGCAAACATAGTGAGAATGAGTGGCATAATTCCATGATTTGGTCTTCTAGGAGTGATAGGCTGGACATGCCTTGATAGAGTAATAAAATAGTGAAAATTTTATCCTAAGGCTAATGAAGGCAGTGAGATTTCTAGAGCTCAGAATATTCATCAATTTTATTTCTAGAAATCTAAGATAACAATTTAGTCATCTACAAAGGAAAAAATAAATGATGAATAATAGTGGCTCCACTTGGGGAGGGATGCTCCTTTTCAGGAGGTGTCCAGAACATTAGATCTCTTGGTTTTATGAAGACTAGTGCCTCATCCATTGCACAGATTTTTCTTCTTTTATTTTGTTGATGCTTGCTTGAAGCTGCGATCTTAATAATCTGAAAAACATGATTACTCCAACTTCATCTCTACCTACCCATCTTATTTGCCTAACATTTTTTCTTTCTTGGGTGCAATTAAACTGGAAAACCCCTGACATTCCTTTTCTTTTGAAAAAAAAAAAACAAACTATCTACTTCTACCCTTATTTCTTCCAAGAGTTTAGATTGTGCTAATGAACTCTTTTTGTTTTCTACCTAGACTAACTAATTGTCAAGATTGAACTGTATGACAGATTTCATTCTCTAATCTATAGACATGAAATTTAAAGCATGATTTGAACTAGGATTAGACAATCCGATTCATCATGGGTTGTGGCATTAGTACAAGATGCACACAAACATTATTTTAATAAAAAACAAAACTAGAAGGTATGAGGGCTGTGTTTCATCTTTTTGCTAATCATCCCTATCCTTCTCTTTGGTTCAGATTTAAGCATGTGGAACCAATATCTTTCATTCCTAATATATTTTCTTTTGACAGGTCAAGCTTAAATGATTTGACAAGCTCTCTTTTACTAACCTATCAACATAAATTTAAAGTATGTTCAACCATGATTAGGCTATATGACTTAACAAGAGTCTCTTTTTAACAATTAGTGGCATTTAGGCTTTCACACTTTCAGTACTACTATTTTTTTTGGGTATGGGGTTGTACCTCTTCTTTAAATCTGCCCTCTTTTTTCATCTTTTCCCTGTTTTTTCATTTTTTTTTTCATTTTGGATCAGCATTCTAATACTAAACAACTAGAAATATGCTCATAATACTGAGCTTATTTGCATTCCTATCTATTATGATCTAACTTATACATGATATACATTCAACTGGTGAACTCTCTTTTCCAATACAACCAATCAAGTAGATGATTCCATGAGGGATCGTGGTTCAAATCTTTGAGGTTTTTGAAAAAATCAAAAGGCCACTCCCACCTCACATGTGTTTGAACAATAGTGCCTAAAATTTTCTTTAAACCTAATTGCACCAAACTTCTCTTGACATATTTTACTCCCCCTTCAAATGTCTCTAAGAAAATAGCAAAGGGATCTTGGAACAACACCTGGCTTAGAGGATTTGCGAGATAAGCTTGATTCAGGACTGATTCTTCCTCCACTTTGCTAAGCTTGGGACTCTTTTGGGAAAGAAACTCCTCCTCTTCCTCATGATCATCTAAACTAGTAGCTTCATCATAAATGGAAATATTGTCCTCTAGCAAACCTGATATGCTTGGATAAGTGGGCTGAATTCTATGTGAAAGCCATCATGTTGATGAGTAGGAGCACTCTTGGACAATAAATTTTTCCGAGAAGGTAGTGCAACAACTCTCATGTGATTATCAACTTCTATGCCTTCATGTACAATTTGTAATTCAATGGAACTTGGTGACTGCAAATCTGGAGCTAAGGAGAATTCTATGTCATAAATGATTTCCTCATCCATTTCAGGAAGAGGTTTCTCATTAACAATCTGCTCAAGAAGTTCTTTGTCTTCCCCAACCTCAACATCAAAACTGAAAGACTGTTCAATTCCAATGACATGAAAGTTATTTCTGATGGACTGAAGTGAAGTAGAGCAAAGAGTCAGAGACTCCTCAATTACTTCTAAACTTTCAAGGATTTCCTCATTAGTGTCATAGGTGACTTATATTGGTTGATTACTGTTTTCAAGCTTATGATATTGAACTTCATCCCACAAATCAAATGTTGATTGCTTTGCAATTTTAGCTTTTGTTTAGAGAACATCATGATCGTCAGACTGATCAAACTTTGGAGAATCATCAACATAAGTAATGTCACCAAAAAAAAATATTGGATTAGTAGGAAAATACATAGAAATGTTATGTTCACATGAAAGTTTAGATGTTGGTTGCATGCTTATAGTCTGATCTATTTCCTCTTCAGTTAAAAGAGGAGGCATCTTTCTCTTTCTTAGGATAGAACTACAACAGTTCTCTTTTTCTTGTGAAGGTTGATTTTGGGGCTGAATGTTTTCTTGAGCCTCACCTAGAAGAGATGGTGAATCATGACTTGTGCCTTCAGAGATATCCTGTGAGTTTTCTTCTATTTCTTGTTTGGGTTCTTCCTCAACTAACTCCTCTAGGCTATCATGATAGCTACCTTGAGAATGAAATTGATGAATGGCTTATAATAGATCCTCAGGATGCCAATTTCCTAATTCTTCATAATTTTTTACAAGGTGATGTATGAGATCTTTAGATTGATCAAAAAAAATTTCAGCTAATGACAAAGATGAACAATTTTCTTTATAATGCTCATAAAATACCTTGTGGGGGTATTTTAAAGAAAACAAACTACCAAGCTTCATCCATTCATACCATTCTCTTGCCTTACCCTCTAATGTTGCCATAAACATTTTCATGAGGCAGTATTTGTGCCATTCAACCTTTAACCTCCATACATGTATATTGAATTTGATGAGATGTAATAAGGGTTTATCACATTTTTCATCTTGAAATATAGGCATTTTTTTTAACCAATTTATCTCAGACATTTTATGTGGAAATCCAGGGATATGATCTCTGTTCATCGGAGCATATCTCCTTTGTATCTTTGGATTCATGTTTGTAAATTAGAAAGGGTCACTGTATCTTTTCAACCAGTGGAGTCTTAAGGTCTATTGAGTGTTGTGGAGTCGCCAGGTGGAAGATTTCAACTTTGTTGTCCACCATCAACATGATTGGGATTGCTTAAAGCATTCCAGGGAATTTCATGAGAACTAGTGGGGTCAATAGGGCTACTAAAGACCAGTGGAGTCGCCAGGTGGAGGTTTTTAGTTGTTTTTAAGGATATGTGTGTATGATCCAGCACTAGTACTGACAAAAAAAAAATCTAGGGATGTTTTTGGGGTTTTCTGAGTTCTTTTAGGGATATTAAGATTATCCATGACTCAAAGGTACCATCATTATCACTTTAATGTTAGTGATAGTGATGAGGTGGTTTTCAAAACACAAGATACTTGTTTGACAAGGGCTTCTGAATTCTCTTAAGGAGGTATAATATTGTTACTTACTCAGAAGGTCCCACCCTGATCGCCAAAATGTTAGGGTCCCATGATTTAGTATATTGGTAGACCAAATGCACAGGGTAACATGAAACCAATCTTTGGAGTCCTAGGACATAGCCTTCCTTGACTTAGAGAGGGCTTTCTCTATTATATGCAAAGGACGTGAACTTGTTTGCTGTAGATGTTTGATTTTAGACTAGTTGTGAAGTTTGGGGTTTTGTTTGTTTGGTTGGGTTGGGTAAAATGATAGAGTGGAATAGATGGAGTGAGAGGTCATCGAATCATTGGGCTATGGAGTCTATGAAGGTCATGGATATCTCAATAATGAGTCAGAGTGAATCACAAGGAAAATCTAGTGTAGTCAATGGATGTTTTAAGGTTATGTGTGAAGTGAAATGGACATTAAGTTGGGAAAACAAGATAGGGAAAAGGGAAGTTAAGGATCCTTTGTCATATATCCATAAAAAAGAAGGTCTCAAATACTGATAAGAAAAAAATATTAATCATGATATAGGGCAAACCATTTACTCAATGAAAATACTTAAACAAATAGACATCCAAGATGAGCAATTTAGTGAAACACAGAAAGCAAGAAATCCTATCTAACTTCAGTAATTTCACCTAGAAAGTTTGAAAACATATAAGATGACAAATAACTTTAACAAATGAAGAGGGAACTCCTAGAAATCATCAATCAAGCTATAAATAACTTTGAGGCAAATAGATAGGCATGGAAAAAGGGCAAGATCGAAACAAGACCTCCTTGACTTAACCTAAACAATGATACTTCAAAGAGAGATTTCAAAAACAGAGTTTAGATAGCATCAAATAATCAGGGCTTGCCATGAAACATATTTGGAAACTAGCATATTAATCCATTTATGAAACAAAAAAGCATAAAGAGGCCTAAGGAGCAACTAAGAATTCCTTAAACACACCCAGCAAAGGAAAACATAAAGACAGTAGCAAACAGGAGGACTAAGGTGCCTCAAACAACATTTCTTAGCCTATACTTTTCTGATCTACTGCAACATAGAAAAATGGACATAATGATAAACAAGAAAACATGAAAAAATTAGAGACACATCACCATTCACCAAACTCAGGGATCCTGCAAGCAAGATTTCATCATCATCAATCAAAGCATATCATTCACAAGCTCCATAACACCAAATTGCTCTTCAACCTCAAAGAACCATGTATTTCTCTCAAAACTCATCAAAATCCAACATTTACAATGAGTCCTCAATGCTCTATTTAATCATCAAGGAAGAGAAAAACCTAATAGAGTATCTAGAAGCCTATTGGCTAATCAGAAATGTCATTATTTTCCGTGAGACTTTGCAAGGCCCAAGGCACAAAATATATAAAACAAAATATATTTCCGGGCATTTTTATCAAAGAAATTGACATTTGAGGTCTGACAAGCCTCCTAAAACTTACCAAGCGTACATTTTTGACTTTCCATTTGTTAAGGGCGCAACATTGTGTTTAGGAGGAATTTCCATGCCAAGGGCGTAGCACAGGAGCAGGAAAAATGGGTCATCTTGCAGCAGTGTTTTGAAGGCCTTCCTGATGTCGGAAAAGGCTCCATGATGGCTTGTTGGAAAGCCCATGAAGTCCACTTTCCAGATATACCCTTGTTTCTCTAATTGGACCTCTGTAACCTATTAAAAAACCAAAAATTCCAAGACTTTTAAAGGTGCAACACATGTCCTGAAAAGCAGGCAGAAAGGTGAAAATTATTGTGTTTTTTACCCTTTTTGGGGACTAAAACAATTCCAATTGATCTGAACCTTTGTGAGAATGCTATATTTGTGATGAGGATACCAAAAATGTAATCCTTTCCTCTTGAAGATGCTCTGAAAAAGAGCGTAGCACCATGTGTGCTACCCCCTTGGCCTCAAAATTAGCAAAAAACAAAAACCTGTCAAAATTCTTGTAAATTTGGTTTATGAGTGCCTCATGGGTTTTGGGAGACTTGTAGAGAGGCTTGTGACAAGATTCCAAGCCTAGATTGGCCTTTTTCTTCTTTTTCACTATTTATCTTATCAAATTTGCTAATTCATTTTGGTCATCTAACTATTACGTTAAGATGAACTAAGTATACCATAAGCACCAATTTTACACTTAAAGTAACTACTACCATATTATTATATTTCTGTGTCATATGAATCAACAAGGTAATAAATTAAATAAATCATTATTTATTTAATTATTTCCTAAGAATAAGTTATTTAAATCACTATTTAAATACTATTCCTAGTTAAATTTGACTAAATCATTTTTAAATAGTTAAATAAACCATTATTTATTTAATTATATTCCCCTCATCTCCCTTAAATAATAAATAAATCATTTATTTATTTGTTATTTATAAATAAAGGAATTGACCCAAGTAAAAAACCCTTTTCCCTCCAACAAATATAATAAAATATTCCTAAAGGGTGATTCTAGAATGTGATTAATAATATTTTATTCATGCACCAAGTTCTAGAACACCCCAATATTTTGTTATAAATAGAAGGGTTTTCCCCATTCATTAGTCACCTCCATTGCATTAGATCACACTAGATCTAATCTTGGTCACCATTTCCATTTGTTTGCATTTTGAACTCCCATTGAGTTCCATGTTTGTTAGGGTTTTCCACATTAACCAAAGAGAGGAATTTTAGATCTGAAACACTGAGGACTTCCAAGAACCCATCCCACTGAGGAGAACTAGAAAACACCTTTCTTGCTGATCTATTTCACTCACCTGCATGGGGCTCTTGCCCCATAGGGCTTTAGTTCCCTCCAATTTTTGTGGGAGAGTTTGTTGCTGTTTTCAGACGTCTGAATTTCCAGAAGTTTCAGCCTTATTTCAGATCTGATACCTCCTGTTCAGAGCCTCATAGATAAGCTTTTATTCCCTTTCTATACACTGCCTTTCGCTTTGTTTGGGTTCATCTCTAGAGTCACCTCTTTGACCCCCCTTATTTTTAGCCGATCTCCTATTTTCTAGCAGCAACCTTGCCCCTGCCTCTTTGCTGCTTTCTGCACCACTTTCCAGTAGATTTCTCCATTAGATCCCAGTCCCTCTGGACCTTAGATCTATTGATCTCTTGTTAGCATGCTCTGCCCCTTCTAGACTAGTTTTGAGAGACCCACCTTCTTGGGTTCGATTGCTGCCTTTTTAGTTGCTAATTTTCTGTTCTTTCAGTCTTATTTACTGCATATTTCTTTTCCATTACA
Source organism: Pinus albicaulis (assembly GCA_034641835.2). NCBI lineage: Eukaryota > Viridiplantae > Streptophyta > Pinopsida > Pinales > Pinaceae > Pinus > Pinus albicaulis. The sequence continues at coordinate 54,479 of JAXQQM020080699.1, read as the reverse complement.
CAACACACTTTTTATTTTACTCTCAAAACGTCTGGGTTTAATCAATTAAAATTAACGCACGCCACACACTGACCCTAAGTGAAGAAGAGCCTGGTTAACACCGCCTAGCAAAGACTCTAAAATTAATCGACACTGCACCTCCTTGCCCTTGTCGCGTCTTGCTTTTGCACCTTGCTGCCCTTGTCGATATTTCTTCTTCCCGTCATCATTGCCCCTCCAAGGTGTTTATCTCAGCGAATTCTTGGCCTTCACCCTCAGTTTCCGGTTGGTCGACTTCCTCCTTCCCGTCGTCATCGAGTAAGCCCTCCCCCGAGTCCGCACTCCGACTCTTCCTCTGATTTTTCGGGTTCTCCCTGTCCTTCTAGTTCTCCCCCCTTTACCTCCACCATGTCTAGTTCTGGACCTAGCCCTAACCCCAGTTCTACTACTGGGTTCGCTTCCAGTGGAACCACTATGGGACCTACCTCGACTGCCCCATTACTTCCGTATATGGCTGGCCTCTGTCTCCCCGACTTCAATCAGCTTATCAATGATCCTATCTGCCACGATGTCAGTTGGCTTGCTATGCCAACCAAGCTCCCCTCTGACATTCCCAAGTTCGAAGGCCTTACTAGTGAAGATCCCTCCAATCATATCTGATATTTCCACATGTGGTGCTCCTCTAATTCCATCACCGATGACTCCATTCATCTTCGTTTATTCCAACGCACCCTTACCAGCGAAGCATCCAAATGGTATGTTGATCAAGCCACCTCTTCCCATACCATTTTTGCAACCATTTCCCAAGCCTTTTTGTCTTATTTCCAGCTCCCTCTCCGATACGACACTGGCACTAAACTATTGACCTCCTTTCATCAATCCTCTTCAACGCGTCTCTCTACTCATGTCCAGGAGTGGCGACGATGACGAAGCTTATGCCGTGCTCCCCCCTTTGAAGTTCGATTTTACATGGATTGGTTCCTTCGCTCTCTCTTACCTCCCATTGGCAAAGATGTCGCCTCCCATTTCCCCCAAACCGAAGAAGCCGCCCTTCAAATTGCCTTAAAATATGACCTTATCTATGCCCAGTCTGGTTATGTTTATACTGTCCTTCTTGATCTCCCCAAGCCCGGGGGCACTAATGCCTCCGGGACCTCTCACTCTGCTGACGGTATCATCAGAGCCATGTCTCATACCTCTGCTCCACCTCTTATGCCCTATGGTTTTCCTCCTAGCGGGGCCAGCACCTCCAGCACCTTTCCCCATCCCGGTAACATGTATCCAGGCTTTGGCATGCCTCCTCCTTTTTCCCACTCTCCTGCTTACCTCAATGTTTCCCATTCTCACCCTTACCCTTATCCGCAGCCTGGTGTCCAAGCTCCTCCAGCATTTGGACCTCCCGCTCCCTTGCCTCCTCCACCCCCACAGCCGCACTTACTACCCCCTCCAGGGCACGTATTTGCGCAACACGGTGCGACTACTCCTCCTCCTTCTCAACGACGGAGGAGAGGAAATCCATCCACCTCTGGTAATCATGGACCCAATCCTTCTAGTATTGACCCTAACACCGCTACCCAGCCCCAGGGCTCCCAACCCAAGCAGGAAAAGCCGCTTCGCACAAATAAGCCCTGTTCATGTTGCGGTGTTTTCGGTCACTACACTCACGATTTTCCCCTCTTACCACAGATGCGACAGATGTGGGAGTCTCATGCCACCATTCGGGGACCACACTCCTCTCCCCCTATCCCCCCCCATTACTTCTACCTCTCAGCCCGCTGTGTTTACTGATCCTTTTCATCAACAAGGATTTGTGGCTACTCAATCCCCTCATGCCCCAACATCCACTCAACCTTCTCCTTCTGGTTCTTCTGATTACCAGATTCTTATGATGTACTCTGACCAACCTCTCACTGTCGACCTTAACCTTCAAACTCGGTCTCGTCAATACTCCCCGCCTCCCGTACCATCTGTCTCTGAGTCCCCATCATCAACTTCTACAAAGCCTCTATCGACACCCAATGGTCCCTTACAAATCCATCAACCCAAAGTTGAGGTTCACACAAAAATTCCTAAGGGTCCATTATGCCGAAATGCTACCTCTGGTCGGGCTGCCCATTCCTACAACATAGTAGATGATCTGGCGCAATCTCCAGTTGCCATTTCAACACTAGAACTCCTCCAGTCGTGTCCTTCTCAAAAGAAAGCTCTACTATCTGCCGTGGGTGCTGTAGATCCTGTTGATGACCTATTAATTATTTTTGACACCCGTCAGTCAGACCATCCCCCTCTTCCTCCTTCAGTTTCTTTCCAAATCCCAGTCAAAATTTGAAATGCCAATGTCGCTCGATGTATTATTGATGAGGGGGCATCTACCTGTGTAATGTCCTCTTCGGTTTGGAAACAACTCGGATCCCCTGAGCTGGCCCCTTTCACCATCACCCTCCGTGCGTGGGATGGCCATGCCTCCCAACCCATTGGTCTTTTTCGTAACTTCCGTATCACCCTTGCCGGTAAGGCTGTCTATGTCGACGTTGAAGTTATCGATGCCCCTCTCGACTACAACATCCTTTTGGGGCGTAGTTACACCTATGCCATGTCTGCCGTCCCATATGCAGTCCACCGCAAGATGTTTTTCCCTCATAATGGCAAGATCATCACCATTGACCAGTTGTCGTATCATGAACCCAAATCTCAGACCTCACCCGAGTCCACCATTTCTACTGTCACCAATAAGCAAACGGTCGATTATTTGACCAGTGTCTCCCCTGGCGTCTACAAATACTCCTCTTTTCTTGGAACCTTCCCCGGTCCCCCCCCTCCTCCTATCTTTGATCCTAGCTCGGTGAATGTTTGCATGATGCAATTGTCTCAGGCTGCCCTCCCACAACCTGCTCTGGCTAGTCAGCAACCTCCACCTCATCCGACTCACCCTACTCCTAGCCCTTCTCCTCAGCTGTTTCAAACTCTCCCACTGGGTCCTTCACCTCCCCCTCACACCCTGGAACCTCCTTATCCTCCCGCCTCGGTTCCCTCTGGCCTCCCCCATTTAGGAACCATCCCTCCTGGCCATTACTCCACCGGTCAAATCCCTTTCCTTGGCCCTCCCCCTGGCATCTATTCGGTTCCTGTCATGGCCACCCTTTCCCTACCTAATTTAACTTTGGGCATACCGGTATGGTATCTTACTCCTCCAACCGAAACTCCTCCCGGCCACCCAAAACCATCCGTTGTTGTGACACCAGTCCAACCGATTCCCGTTGCTCCTCCCACCGCTACAGTACCTCTAGCCTTGTCGCACGACCCTCCTCATGCTGAGACTGCTACGGGTAAGAAAAGAAAAACTCGCAGAGGGGCATCCAAAGATAAAGCCACCGCTCCCGATCCTACTCCCCCTCCACCCACCAAGCCTTGCACTTTGTGTGATGCTGTCGATCATGCCACCCATACTTGTCCTGAGTTTCCCCGTATCCAACCCATAGTAAAAGTCGCGTTCCCTCAATCGTTAGCCCCGGAAACCTCTGTTTCCTCTGCCCACATAACCAAGAACCCAAAGGCCCTTCGCACCAACAAACCCTGCGCTTTATGTGGTGTCCATGGCCATTATTCTGACCATTGTCCTCACCTCACGCATTACCGCGCCTCTTTACAGGTCCTTCGCGAGTACGAAGTGAAACAGAATCAATCCGCCTCGCCCATCCTTGCTCAGTATGCGTCAAGTTTACTCGAGGATCCTCTAGCCACCATTGACATCCCTCCCCCTGATGTTGAGATGTCTGAATCTATTGCTCCTCTCTTGTACCTATCATCATTCGCCCAACCCTCGGAGTACATCCCCTCCGTATCCACTCCGCCTTTTTCATCTGATCCCCCTTCAGCGCCATTCTTGGGCTCTTCATGTTTTGACCGTATTTTTCCTTGCTCTTCCGTCATCTCCCCTGATGACCCATTTCTGCGCCTTTCCTCCATAAACGATGATCTCGGTAGCTTTGCAGCCTCTTGTGGTTGTTGAGTCTCAAATCTGCATCTTTCTTATACACCTTTCCAAACCTTTTTCATTCACCTGGACCTTCTCAGTCACCAATATCATTGCATATTAATTGTAAAAGAGCTTTTAAAATGTTTTTTAACTATGTTTTGTGCCTGCTGTTTGATTTAGATTTTTGCTCATTTAGCTGCGGAATCTTGTCACTTTCCGCAGCTGCTGCAACTTTCCGCAGCCATTTTGTCAAAGTCTATGTTGCAGGTGTCTTTAGGCAAATCGGGCCACATGGGCAAGTTCAAAATGACATGGACATGGATCGTGTCCTATTGGCTCGGTCGAATTCATCTCGGAAGGCTGTGGTCAAAGGTGGCCAAGTGGTGGTCAACCGTAGAGTCCCACGGTGACAGAACTCTGTTTCTCATCACGTGGAGATTTGCGTGGCCGTTTCTAAAACACAGGAGGCACATCAACACCTGTAAACGGCTCCATAAGCTGAATCCAACATCCACTCTCCATAGATTTACTCCTCAAGGCGGCCATAATGCTAAATCTCTGGACGTAATGGTTCACGTGTCTTCCTTTAGTGCAGACTTTAGGGAATCAATTATATCTCTCTCTGTTATAAATAATGCGTTCTCATACGCATAATAGTTAGATATTATGTAGTTCTGTAATGTAATTGCATTTCCATTGTGCTGTGACATTTCTATGACTGCATTTTAATATATGAGAAGACCTTGTTCAAAAGCGTAATTCGTATTTGAAAGCTGCTCCCCAAGGTCTGTGCAGAGGGCCCCTGCACACGCTGAGGTTTTGTGTACTACTGTATAGTTTCATGCTTCATTTCTTTATGTTCATTGTGCTATAGTCATTCATGTATATATAGATTACATCTTTCATGGTATTTACATTTCATCTCTGTCCATAATCCTTCATGCTTTACATTTTACTTCTGTCCATAATCTTTTATGTTTTATGTTGTTGTTAACTGATCAGTGTTCTTGTTTCAGATTACAATAGGCAGCCCGGGCATTTTCACATATTTTTCATAATGACTAATGACATGGAATCAATATTGTCCTTCTGCTGATTTCCTTTTCTTAGTGTTTGTTTAATTCCAGCACTGTTTTGTTTATTTTAGTCTTGCACATTTTCTTTAAGTAGTTAGATTAGATATTAAACCATTCATGTCATTTTCAGTTACTTACGAAAGCCATAGCGAGACTAATGGTGAAGGATTGAAGTATGAATGTATAGTTTGATATTAGTTTACTTTTCTGCAAGATAGATATTAAATTGCTCATGTCATTTTCAGTTACCTCCGAAAGCCATAGCGAGACTAATGGTGAGGGATTGAAGTATGAGTGTGTAATTTGATATTAGTTTATTTTTCTGCAATTTAGATATCAGATTTCTCAAGTTGTTTATGATTACCTCCGAAAGCCATAGCGAGACTAATGGTGAGGGGTCAGAATATGAGTTGATGTAATTTGATTTTAGTTTTACTTTACTTGCAATCTTTTCTTTGAGTAACAATTTCTTTTGTGTTTAGACAGCAGCAAGGGTAATGGTTTTCATGATCAATAGTTCACTGTTTGTTTAACTAGGATAGTAGCACATTTCATTTCCTTTTAGGAACTAATTTTCTCATTGTATGTTTCAAAATCCTTTTGAATTTTGAAAGTTTGGTAAATCATTATAAAGGACATCATTGCCTTGAACAATCATAACCATACTTGTCTTTTAGAATTTTCATTAGGAAACCAACCAAGATAAAAAGAAAAAAAACCAAAAACGACAAAAAAGTAAGAGATAGGTTATCTTGCACATATAGTGTGCCACACTTCGTCAGCTTACGAATCCTGGATTGACAAATTAATGTAGCAATTTAGGACACTAAATTGACCAAACAGTGGTTTCCACCACCTTCCCCTCTGTTAGCCACCTATAATATTTTGTTATACCAAAAGGTGGCTAAAACGTTTTGGAGCCTCCAGGGAACAAATTTTATCACTAAAAATTGTTGGCTCTTGAAGTCTCTCTAAGGCCTCATGCCTCTGTCTAGATCCCTTATTGCTGTTTACATCCTAAAAGCCTCTGAAATCCTTCAAAAATCCCAAGTTAAATACTACTGCAGAACCCCTTGGTCCCCTTCCTTTTCTTCCTCACTAACCTCATTTTCTATTCTCCATTTCCCATGAAAAACCCATGATTTCATGTTTCCCCCTTTCCATTTCATTAAAATCCCTTTTATAAGGTTAAAAACCTACTTTTTAACCTTACCGAAACCTTCATTTCCTTCAAGAAACCCTTCAAAAACCATGAAAATACATGTTTTTATGTATAGGACTTAAGCCCCTCGAGCTTAAGCCCTTAGCCCCTTTCTTCCATACGACTGCACCCTGGAACCAAATTTTAACCCTTTGGCGCTTATCGCAAAGTGCAGATCGCAGAATTTCCAAATTGTTATTTTTTAAACTGATGCATCGCAAATATTTGCGCTGCGATCCATCGTAGATCGTAGATCACAATTTTCAGTTTTCCTCCAAAGAGCCATCGCAAATATTTGCGCTGCGATCCATCGCAGATCGCAGATCGAAATTTTCAGTTTTCCTCCAAAGACCCATCGCAAATATTTGATCTGCGATCCATCGCAGATCGCAGATTGCAATTTTCAGTTTTCCTCCAAAGAGCCATCGCAAATATTTGTGATGCGATCCATCGCAGCTTCCGCCCATCACATAATCGCAATATCGCATTTTCTCTCCGTCGCATAATCCGCCATCGCGTTTTCCACTTTTGCGATTTGCGATCAGTCCCGCTGGGCCCACCGTATGATCCCCTTGCCGCTCATATAAAATGCACCTTTTTCCTTTGTAAAATTAAAAAATGTCATATTGTATTGTTTACAAAGTTTTTTCTGCTGCCTTCTCCCAACCGTCGATCTTTCGTGATCAACGGCTTAGATTTTATCTTTTTTCACCATTCTATGATTTCTCCAATTAATCCCGACCGTTGGATGATGCCATCCAACGGCCCTACTTCCTCCACACATCCTCCAATGCAGTTTAACCTATAAACGTAGGATTTCATAACTTTTGTTTGTATTTTGTAGGGTTTAACGTTTTTCGCTATATTCAGATGAAATTCGAAAGATGAGGGTGACAACCCTCCCTCCTTCGATTTATCAAAGGAAATCGTTCGCAGGTGTCAAATTCGCGTTTTCATCAGTGTTTCATGAGGCATTGATGCCGTATAACCCTGCGCAGCCCTGTGTAACAACGAAGCACCAAGAATCCGGCACAGTCAAAGAGTATCAGCTGTAGAAGACAAGAAATGTGCCAACACAGAGAATTGAAGACAGTTTTATGGGGATTATGGCTAAGAATGTTATCAAAAGCCTAATCCCCCAATCTAAAACACAGTCTGCAGAATACCTAAAGTGTTTTAGTGACAACAAACCCTCCACCGCCACAAAAAGGAGAATTTATTCCTCCCAACAACTAAACGCCACCTGTTGCCTCAAACCTTTCAAACCAGGGCCGAAGTTATTGCAAAGGAAGATGTTTTGCCTCAATGCAGCCAGGGAGCTACTTCTGCAAGGAAATCAATGCAGAAAATATCTACAGAGTTACTCCACACAGCACACAGAGCCTCAAAGTCAAATTAAGCTCCCACCGAGCTTTGATATTTATTGTAAACGGATAATACAGCGATCCACCTATAAACTTCTCCATCGAGCCCCTCAAAAGGCCGCAAAGTCTTGAAACTGTATTAATTGTCTTAGGATATCTTTTTAGATTTCACTTCCTCATTATTCTATAAATACCTATGTAGAAGAAGAGAAGTTGTTTGTTGTTGGTTGCTGTTTGATCACAAGTTGTAACATTGAAACTCTCTGAAATAAATATACAAGTCTATTGAAATTGAAAACAAATTGAAGTCTTGGGTGTCTTGATGATGTTGTTGCATGCCCGTTCCTGAGAAGGCTCTATCATTGGATTCATGAGCTTGGTTTTTGGTGAAGTATTCTAACTGTTTAATGTTTTCTCCTGTTTTCATTATGTTTCATAATCTCTTACTACAGTAGGCTGAAAGTTTTAGGCTAAGAAATGACTCCTGGAAGCACCTTAGACCTGTTCACCCTTCACTGTTTTATGTTTTCTTCTGCTGAAGTATTTTAGAGGCTTTAAACCTTATCTTTAGTCTTCATGCTTGTTTATTTCCTTGATAGCTCAAATAGGTGGTTTCAGCATGATTTATGGTTCTCCCTGCTTGTCTGCCATCACTTGAAAGCTGTTATTGAAGTCTCCCTTTGAAGTACCATTGTCTTAATTTAATCAAAGAGGTCGGTTTTGATCTTACCCTTTGCCCCTGCTTGAACAGTTGTTTTGAAGGTCGTTATAGTTGTAAGCATAGATGTTATTTAGGTGTTCCCTCTTCTATAAATGCAACTATCAGTAAATATTTTATGTTTTCTAAGTCCTTTAAAATAAAATCTTTGAGGAAATAGGGAGTTCCCTGAATCTTAGATTTCATTTTAAAAGTTGTCTTGAAGTCATTATTTGCTTAAAGAATGTTTGCGGAATTTATGGTTAGCCCTGTATATCAAATATCTCTTTATTTTTAAGTTATGTTTTCAAGTTCCCTTTGTTGAGAATTAAGTTTCTCTTTCTAAAACATTAATGTCCATCTCATTCCAAAACAAAGGATCCTGTGGCCAAGTTAGATTTACCCTTTGATATCCCATATCCCTTGAAGAGTTTGTCATGACCTTATTTTGACTCCATTGCCCAATGAACCAGATATTTCCTCTTTCTGTCTATCTTTCCTAGACCTTTCATACTCTATTGTGTCAACTCAACCTAACCAAACAAACATATGCACTTAAATAACTAGTCTAAAATCCATAACCAAAGAAAACAAGATAAACCTTTGCAAACAAATATTTGAGAGATCCCTCTCTGAGAACAGGAGGACTAGATCCTGGAACTCTAAAGATTGGTTCTGATGTTGCCTTGTCTTTTTATTTTCTAAACTGTCAAAACACAGGATACCAGCATAATGGTGATCACGGTGGGACCTCTGAGTCGGTAACAATCCAAATACCCCTTAGGACTTCAGAAATCCCTTATTTTCAAGAATATCCAGTGATTATTAGCCACCTCATCTCCACCAACATAATGGCGATCACGGTGGGACCCTACTGAGAATTAGAGGTTTCAAAACCTTTCTTAAAACCTTTAGGTCCAGTATAACATAAGTAACTTTCTTCAAGCACTGCCTAACGTAATGGCAATCATGATAGGACTTGATTGAATCAGTGACAAAATAAGTAACCCTTAGGATTCCTTTTAATCCTTATCAAACCTTGAAGGAACCAGTTACCAAGCCATAAGAGCAACTCTGTTTGTTTGAACACCTTAGCTAAGTGCAAAATCAGACTTAGAACACTCTCTTAACCTATAAAACCAAAATAAACTCAGAAAAACCCAAAATATTTCAAGTTTGGCTTCATAATAAACATGGTAGTGGACCATAGAACCTTTTACCTCCTCATGAGCTAAAAACTTCCACTTTATAGTGAAACACTCATTCCCACATATCACTTACCTTTGATGTGTTTTACCTTGTACTCTTAGACAGAGTCTGGAAAGGGCCAGATAGCCTCCGGATCTCATCCTCTTTTTAGAGGTGATATATCTGGTGAATGCCCTCCCAGTCAATCTCTGGTTAGAGTTTGTTGTGTTTCGAGATATCCTTGAAAAAGGATGTTTCACAAGCACTGTGGTGGACAGTGTACCTCTTTGAAAACACTCTAAAATTTCCACCTGGCGACTCCACAATCTTGAGTAGACCTTAAGACTCCGCTGGAAAGAACCCTTACCATTATAACATTTTCCAAATCCAGTTAGAGGACTGTAGGATCAAGATTTGTGTAAACAGATCAGTTAACCTCTCAAAGATTGTCATACTTGGTTTAACTTTTCTTGTTATTTTGGGTCTGAAAACACACCATAGTGGCTTCTAGAAGTATCTACACTAGATCCCATTCTGACCCCAACCCACCTGAGATAGTTGATGACCCAGAAAGTATCCTTTGGAAGTATCCTAAGATTAAATTATCAACTATTTTCAGATCACCCCCAAGAGCTAAATCAGTTCCTGAAAAACTTTAAGCTCTACAACACTCACAAGCTGACTTAGTTAATCCATTTAGGACTAGGTCATTTAGTGAGTTAGAACAACTAGATTCTGAGTCTTCACTATCATCTCCTGAAACAAGTGAACATCTTGGTAGCAGAGAAACAACGCCTCCTGATTTACATTTTCTTCTTAACTTAGGTGTCTCTCATCCAAGATTAGCTCAGCAATCTACTCATGTTCCATCCGCTTCTGTTCATCCTCCATCCACTGTTCAAACCACCACACCTCAGCCCCCTTTCCCTCTTGTCAATCCACCACTTTTTAATCCACCCCCACCACATATCATGGCAGCATGGTATGCTCCCTTAGCCCTTACTGTACCACTAGTAAATCTTCCACAGGACTATCAGTCCAAAATTCCATTATATGATGCTAATAATGCTACAACTGCATCACAACATGTGGATAAGATGAATGACTATTTTGACCGAAATGAAATTGATGATGATTCTTTCAAACTTATATTATTTGCTCAAAGCTTAGGGGGAGAAGTAAGAAAATGGTTTAAAGGTTTAGCCCCCTGTAGTATTAACGACCTCCAAGCCTTCCATCAAACATTCCTAAACAAATGGGAAGTAAAGAAGAATCCTCTCCAAGTCCTTGCTGATTACAACAATCTCCGTAGGAAACCTTGGGAAAGTGTACAAGCATATTGCACTAGATTTAACAGTGTATATAATGCACTTTCCCCAGAACTAAAACCTCCACAAGGCTCAGCCTTAAACAAGTTTCCTGAAGGATTTGACTCTGACATGACTTATTCACTAAGAGAAAGAGATTTTGCAACTCTTGAAGATATGCAAAGGGGTGCTCTTTCTGTGGAAGTCAACATAATAGAAAAGAGAGCAAGAATGAAAACTGAAAAGAGAGTATCTTTCAGAGAGGAATCCCCTCCCTCTACTTCAAGCTCAAAAATGGAGAGAATGTTGGAAGAAATGATGAAAGAGATGCGCATAATTAAGAAAGCACAAGCAAATCAAAACCAGACTGCACTTCAAAACAATCAAAACAGGAATAGAAATCAGAATTATAGAAGAGATAACAATCAAGATAAGAAAAAGGAAAGTGACCAACAAATTAGACCTCCCTTTCAACAGAATTATGTAGATCAATATGAGGAAGACAGGGAGCTAGAAAGGTTGGAAGAATCACATGTAAACTTGATTGGATCAGACAGTGGGGATGATGTTTTCCTCACTGAGGAAGAACAAGGTTTCTTCTCTAATGATCAAAATATGAACACCTATGAAGATTCTGATGACTATAGATTGGGTTTTGAAAATGCAATCATGGAGGTATACAAATAGTATGATCTTAGGAGCAAGGGAAGTGTAGAAAATCCAAAAGATAAGAATACTAGCACTGCTGTCAAGAAAAACGCAGAAAACCAGCCCAAGAAGACAGCAGAAAAAACCAACATTTCGGCCAAAAAACCAGATTTAAATAAAGACAAGGGAATTCAACCAAATGTTGAACAAAGCACCCCTAGCACTTCAGCTAGTGGTCCTAGTAGAACTATTCCTATCACTAGTTCAAGAAAGGTTCAGCAAATCAAAGCTGCTGAAAAGAATCCAATTGAAAAAACAGATGTAAATATTAACAAGTCAATTATTCCTTTCAGCCTTGAGGGAGAGATTGCTAAGATAAAAATTACCATCCCCCTAGCTGAACTAGTAACCCAAGAAGTGTACAAAAACCAAGTTTTGAAAGCCTTAAACTTAGGAAATGATACTGACACCTTAAACTTGACAGATGACAAACCTGAGCTGTTGTTTGGCCCAGAGGTTGAAGGAAAATAACAAGAAGGACCAGTCCCTCCCTTCTATGTCAGCTTGAACATACACGGTAAAATTCTACATAATGCCATGTTAGATTCTGGAGCTTCACACAATCTCATGCCCAAGGTGGTAATGGAAAGCTTAGGCTTATAAATTACTAAACCATACAAAGATTTGTATTCTTTTGACTCAAGCAGAGTCAAATGTTTGGGTTTAATCAAAGATTTATGTGTTAATCTAGCTCAGATCCCTGCCAATAATCTAGTTATGGATATAGTTGTAGTTTATATTCCCCCTAAGTATGGCATGCTCTTATCAAGATCATGGGGAGCCAAAATTCAGGGCATCCTTCAAATGGACATTTCTTATGCCACCATCCCCATTTTCAATCAAAACAGAAGATTATACAGGGAATCCCACATGAAGTACATGGTGAGTAACATGGACAGGCCAAACAACACTCCAATCTATTCTATTCAATCAAGTTTAGACTCCTTTATCTAGTGTAACGAAGATGAAATTAATCAACAAGGTAAAGAAAACATGGACCCAATCAATTCACCAGAACAATCCAATCTTACCTCGAATCAACTTCAAAATATTGACAATCAACATCAACAAGAAAGTGAAAATGAGTCAAACATACTCTGGACAATAAATTTCGATGGATCCTGCAATAAAACTAGTGCAGGGGCAGGTGTCTGGATTCAGAACACAAATCTGGGTTTTTCATACAAATTAGATTTCCCGTGCACTAACAACATCGCTGAGTACGAAGCCCTCCTCCTAGGTTTACAATTGCTCAGACAATTAAAAGCCCAAAGGATATCTATCTTAGGAGATTCTGAACTTATCATCAAAAAAATCAAAGGAGAATACTCAGCCAAGAATCCAAGGCTTAGGGAATATCGAAATGCTGCCCTAGACCTACTAAAAACTTTCGAAAAATATGAACTCATTTTCATTCCTAGAGCACTGAATCATCTAGCAAATGAACTTGCCTTCATGGCCAGCAATTGCCAAGTACCTGAAATAAATGAACAACTCAGTATAAAGGTGAAACAAAAACTTGTTGTGCCCGATAACGAAGATCACTGGCAGGTGTTTGAATCTGAAAAACACATAGATGATTTCTTGAAATCAGAAAATGATTTCAGCATACCAACACCGGAAACTAGCCATGAAGAAAACTGTTTGTATATTGAACAAATCCCAGAGGCTGAAATGACATATCCTGCTGATATAAATCATTGCAAAAATCCTTTTGAAGCAGAGGTAGTGAACAATGAATACCAAGAAGACTTGGAAGTCTTACAATGCAAAAATGATAAGATCCCAAGAGGTCTCACACCTTTAGAACACCTGTTTGATCTCAACGATGTAGCTAAAGAACCCAGAATGGAGCCTGTGGAAACAAATGTAGAAGAACATAACATAGGAAATCTAGCAGAACCCAAGATGATCAAGCTATCCAACACCCTCCCAACCCACATAAAACTGCAGTACATAGATCTTTTCAAAGAGTTTAAAGATGTGTTTGCTTGGGAATACAAAGACTTGAAATCATATGATACCAGCATCATCCAACATAAAATTCCCTTGAAGGAAAATCAAAAGCCTTTCAAGCAAAAACTAAGGAGAATAAATCCTCTTTTACTACCTTTGGTTAAGGCAGAAATTGAGAAAATGTATAATGCTGGGATCATAGTACCCATTAGATTTTCAGAATGGGTATCAAACTTAGTTTCTGTTAGAAAGAAAACCGGGCAAATCAGGCTCTATATTGACTTCAGAAATTTAAACAGAGCCTCTTTGAAGGACAACTACCCCTTGCCCAAAATGGACCATATACTTCAAAGAGTAGTTGGGTCAAGAAGAATATCCCTTTTAGATGGTTTCTCGGGTTACAATCAGGTGTTAGTGTTCCCAAGTGATCAAATCATAACTGCTTTTACCACACCTTGGGGCACCTTTATGTATGTCAAAATGCCTTTCGGATTAATGAACGCAGGGGCCACCTTCCAAAGGGCCATGGACATAGCCTTCTCTGAAGATATTGGCTATTTTATAATTATTTACCTTGATGACATAACCGTTTTATTGAAAACTGATAAAGAGCATTTGATTCACCTAAGAAAGGTTTTTGAGAAGTGTAGGAAATTTGGCTTGTCACTGTATCCCAAGAAGACCCTCTTTGGACTCCAAGAAGGGAAACTCCTTGGTCACATAATTTCAGAAGAAGGAATTAAAATAGACCCTACAAGGATAGATGTCATATTGCAAATCAGCCATCCTAGAAGCCTCAAAGAATTGCAATCCTTCATTGGAAAGATAAATTTTTTGAGAAGGTTTATTCCCAACCTTGCTGAGCTATTAAAAAAAATTACAAACATGCTTAAGAAAAACGTGGGTGTAAAATGGACTTTACCAGCTAAACAATCATTCGAACTGGTCAAACAAGCTCTTACTCAAACACCAGTCCTGATTAGTCCAGATTTTACCAAATATTTTTACATCTTTTCTTTTGCATCTGAGCATACAATAGCTGCAGTTCTACTTCAAAAGAATGATTTGGGGCAGGAACAACCGATATCCTTCTTTAGTAGGGCCTTAAGAGACGCTCCTCTCAATTATAATATCATGGAGAAACAAGCCTTAGCATTAGTGAAAGCATTAAAGGAATTTAGGGTCTATATTTTACACTCTCACATAATTGCTTTTGTCCCACATACTGTTGTCAAGGACATTCTGTGTCAAGACCCTGATGGTAAAAGGGAAAATGGATTGCAACTATTCTTGAATATGACTTAGAAATCAGGCCCACCAAACTAGTTAAAGGGCAAGGATTAGCAAAACTTATGGCTGAGTCTAACTTCCAAGCACTAGACATGAATATGGTAGATGTGTTGGAAGAAATAGAAGAGTCTAATGCTCCTTTTATTGAAGAAACATTTCTAAAATCTCCTTGGTATGCTGATATTGTTTATGTGCTTTTATATTTAAATACCCCTCCTTCTTTATCTAAGACTAAAGCTAGATTCTTGAAACAAAAAGCTTTGAGTTTTTGCATATTAGATGTAGTATTATATTGGAAAAATGCTGTTGGAATTTTGCTTAAATGTTTGCTTGAAGATGATGCAGGAAAAATCATGCATGAATTGCACGATGGTGAATGTGGAGGACACCTCTACTGGAAGGCCACATCAAACAAAATTCTCATATCAGGTTACTATTGGCCTACCCTTTTCCCAGACACTCATAAAATGGTCATGTCTTTCCATAAGTGTCAAATCTTTGATGGCAAGAGAAAGCTCCTTCCCTTACCCCTACATCCTATCAGAGTTGAGGCACCTTTTCAATAATGGGGGCTGGACTTCATTGGAGAAATTCATCCATCTTCCTCAGCTCAACATAAGTGGATCCTCATAGCCACTGACTTCTTCACCAAATGGATAGAAGCTATACCTACCAGGAATGCTAATGACTCTGTCATTATCAAGTTTCTTGAAACCCATATCCTATCCAGATTTGGTTGTCCCAGAAAAATCATAACAGACAATGTTGCTGCTTTCAAATCCAAAAATATGGTTGATTTCTGTCACAAATACCATATAACCTTGGGCCATTCCACTGCTTACTATCCCCAAGGGAATGGATTAGTTGAATCCTCCAACAAGAGTCTCATTAATATCATTAAAAAGCTGTTGGAAGAAAATAGAAAATCATGGCACAATAAGCTGGTTCATGCCTTATGGGCTGATAGACTAACCACAAAGAAATCAATAAATATGTCCCCCTATCAGTTAGTTTATGGCATGGATGCAGTCTTCCCTACCTCATTAGGAGTTCCAGTCATGAAGCTCCTTCAAGAAGTACAGGTTGAAGAAAATGATATGCAGAGGAGGATCAACCAAACAATTCATTTGCAGCAAACCCGAGAAGAAGTTTATGAAAGAACACAGTTAGTCCAAGAAAATATGAAGAAGCAATTTGATAAAAGGACTAAGGCAAACAACTTCCAGATTGGAAGTGTTGTTCTTAAATGAGATTTAAGGAGAGAAGATAAGGGGAAACATGGCAAGTTTGAGAACTTGTGGAAAGGGCCATATATTTTTCATGCTGAGAGGGGTCATAATACATTTTTCTTGAAAGAAATGAATGGAGAAGACCTGTATGGAGGTCCTGTCAATGGCAGGATGCTCAAGCATTACTTCTGCCAAGAATCCTATGTTTTAAAGCATTTTTGTTTTTATCATTGAAAATATCATAGTCTAACCAGTGCATTCAAAGTTATGAAAAATCAAAAACACAAAAACAAAGAAAAGAAAAGAGGGCAGGTCGCGAAAATAAGAAAGGCAAAGCCCCATGCCCAAAAAGAGAAACAAATATGAAAGTGTGCAAGCTTAAATGCCACTCCTGATAACCACACTTCTAGTTAGTCAAACAACCTAATCTTGACTAATTAGTTTTAAATTTTCTGCTGATAGGGTAGTGAATTTGGTTTGCCAAACTATTTAATCTTGGCTTATCAGTAGATAGATTAGGATAGAAATTAAAAGGTTCAAACAAATTCAAAATCTGAACCAAAATCTCCAAAGAGAGATGACTAAAAAACTGTTTTATTTTTCATAGTCATAAAAAGAGAAAAATTGGTTCTAATTTGCCCAAAATCTGAATCAGTTATCAAGGAAGAGATAGCTCAAACAAAAGCAAAGATAGAGCTGTGAAGAGAAGAGAAGGCCATGATGAGAAACTTTCAGATCTTAAGCCTTCCATTTTGATTTTAATTTTCTGCAAATAATAATCTATGTGCAGCTTGTTTTTATGCCATAGATCATAGCAAGTTAAAAAGCTTAATCTTGACTTGAATGTTTTTGAATTTATGTTATAGAATTTAGAGAATGGAAGTCTGTTGGACAACTTAATCCCAATAGACAGTAGATTAGGTAGAGAATCATATGGATCCAACTGTTTAATCTGGATCCATGAAGAAATAAGGAGTAGAGTTAGATTAGTTTTTATTCTTTCAAAAGAATAAAATTTTGTAAGAGAGTTTGCCAATCCAAGTGCACTTTGATGAAGAAAAAATGTTAGATAAGTAGGATTGGGTAGGTAGAAAGTTTGTATTAATGAAAGTCCATTGTTTTCATAGCTGCTAAAAAGTTTTCAAAACCAGATCATCCAGCAAAGGAAGGGCAACCCAATGGATCAGGCACAGGTCAGCCTCCCAGAGAACACTAGATGAGGCAATTAATCAGCCTCCCAGAGAATGCAAGTCTGAAGTGCTTGATGCCTTCAAGAAGGCACCATCCCCAAGTGGAGCCACTGTTAGGCACCTATAATATTTTGTTATACCAAAAGGTGGCTAAAACTTTTTGGAGCCTCCAAGGAACAAATTTTATCACTAAAAATTGTTGGCTCTTGAAGTCTCTCTAAGGCCTCATGCCTCTGTCCAGATCCCTTATTGTTGTTTACATCCTAAAAGCCTTTGAAATCCTTCAAAAATCCCAAGTTAAATATTGCTGCAGAACCCATCGGTCCCCTTCCTTTTCTTCCTCACTAACCTCATTTTCTATTCTCCATTTCCCATGAAAAACCCACGATTTCATGTTTCTCCCTTTCCATTTCATTAAAATCCCTTTTATAAGGTTAAAGACCCACTTTTTAACCTTACCGAAACCTTCATTTCCTTCAAGAAACCCTTCAAAAACCATGAAAATACATGTTTTTATGTATAAGACTTAAGCCTCTCGAGCTTAAGCCGTTAGCCCCTTTCTTCCATACGCCCGCACCCTGGAACCAAGTTTTAACCCTTTGGCGCTTATCGCAAAGCGCAGAATTTCCAAATTGTTATTTTTTAAACTGATGCATCCCAAATATTTGCGCTGCGATCCATCGTAGATCGCAGATCGCAATTTTCAGTTTTCCTCCAAAGAGCCATCGCAAATATTTGCGCTGCGATCCATCGCAGATCGCAGATCGCAATTTTCAGTTTTCCTCCAAAGATCCATCGCAAATATTTGCGTTGCGATCCATCGCAGATCGCAGATCGCAATTTTTAATTTTCCTCCAAAGAGCCATCGCAAATATTTGCGATGCGATCCATCGTAGCTTCCGCCCATCGCATAATCGCAATATCGCATTTTCTCTCCATCACATAATCCGCCATCGCGTTTTCCACTTTTGCGATTTGCGATCAGTATCGCCAGGCCCACCGTACGATCCCCTTGCCGCTCATATAAAATGCGCCTTTTTCCTTTGTAAAATTAAAAAACATCATATTGTATTGTTTACAAAGGTTTTTCCGCTGCCTTCTCCCAACCGTCGATCTTGCGCGATCGACGGCTTAGATTTTATCGTTTTTCACCATTCTATGATTTCTCCAATTAATCCCGACCGTTGGATGATGCCATCCAATGGCCCTACTTCCTCCGCACATCCTCCAATGCAGTTTAACCTATAAACGCAGGATTTCATAACTTTTTTTTGTATTTTGCAGGGTTTAACGTTTTTCGCTATATTCAGATGAAATTTGAAAGATGAGGGTGAAGACCCTCCCTCCTTCGATTTATCAAAGGAAATCGTTCGCAGGCGTCAAATTCACGTTTTCATCAGTGTTTCATGAGGCATTGATGCCGTATAACCCTGTGCAGCCCTGTGTAACAGCGAAGCACCAATAATCCAGCACAGTCAAAGAGTATCAGCTGTAGAAGACCAGAAATGTGCCAGCACAGAGAATTGAAGACAGTTTTATGGGGATTACGGCTAAGACTGTTATCAAAATCCTAATCCCCCAATCTAAAACACAGTCTGCAGAATACCTAAAGTGTTTTAGTGACAGCAAACCCTCCACCACCACAAAAAGGAGGCGAATTGATTCCTCCCAGCAACTAAACACCACCTATTGCCTCAAACCTTTCAAACCAGGGCTGAAGTTATTGCAAAGGAAGATGTTTTTCCTCAACGCAGCCAGGGAGTTACTTCTGCATGGAAATCAATGCAGAAAATATCTACAGAGTTACTCCACACAGCACACAGAGCCTCAAAGTCAAATTAAGCTCCCGCCGAGCTTTGATATTTATTGTAAACAAATAATACAGCGATCCACTTGTAAACTTCTCCATCGAGCCCCTCAAAAGGCCGCGAAGTCTTGAAACTGTATTAATTGTCTTAGGAGATCTTTTTAGATTTCACTTCCTCATTATTCTATAAATACCTCTATAGAAGAAGAGAAGTTGTTGGTTGTTGGTTTTTGTTTGAGTACAAGTTGTAACATTGAAACTCTCTGAAATAAATATACAAGTCTGTTGAAATTGAAAACAAATTGAAGTCTTGGGTGTCTTGATGATGTTGTTGCATGCCCGTTCCTGAGAAGGCTCTATCATTGGATTCATGAGCTTGGTTGTTGGTGAAGTATTCTAACTGTTTAATGTTTTCTCCTATTTTCATTATGTTTCATAATCTCTTACTACAGTAGGCTGAAAGTTTTAGGCTAAGAAATGACTCCTGGAAGCACCTTAGACCTGTTCACCCTTCACTGTTTTATGTTTTCTTCTGCTGAAGTATTTTAGAGGCTTTAAACCTTCTCTTTAGTCTTCATACTTTTTTATTTCCTCGATAGCTCAAATAGTTGGTTTCAGCATGATTTATGGTTCTCCCTGCTTGTCTGCCATCACTTGAAAGCTGTTATTGAAGTCTCCCTTTGAAGTACCATTGTCTTAAGTTAATCAAAGAGGTCGGTTTTGATCTTACCCTTTGCCCCTGCTTGAACAGTTGTTTTGAAAGTCATTATAGTTGTAAGCATAGATGTTATTTAGGTGTTCCCTCTTCTATAAATGCAACTATCAGTGAATCTTTTATGTTTTCTAAGTCCTTTAAAATAAAATCTTTGAGGAAATAGGGAGTTCCCCGAATCTTAGATTTCATTTTAAAAGTTGTCTTGAAGTCATTATTTTCTTAAAGAATGTTTGTGGAATTTATGGTTAGCCCTGTCTATCAAATATATCTTTATTGTTAAGTTATGTTTTCAAGTTCCCTTTGTTGAGAATTAAGTTTCTCTTTCTAAAACATTAATTTCCATCTCATTCCAAAACAAAGGATCCTGTGGCCAAGTTAGATTTTCCCTTTGATATCCCATATCCCTTGAAGAGTTTGTCATGACCTTATTTTGACTCCATTTCCCAATGAACCAGATATTTCCTCTTTCTGTCTATCTTTCATAGACCTTTCATATTTTGCTGTGTCAACTCAACCCAACCAAACAAACATCTGCACTTAAATAACTAGTCTAAAATCCATAACCAAAGAAAACAAGATAAACCTTTGCAAACAAATATTTGAGAGATCCCTCTCTGAGAACAGGAGGACTAGATCCTGGAACTCTAAAGATTGGTTCTGATGTTGCCTTGTCTTTTGATTTGCCAAACTGTCAAAACACGGGATACCAACACCCTCTCTTCACCTAACCCCAATACTCCCATCCGTCTTTATGATGTACGTCACAACACAAGTCCCTGATCTTCCTCACTTCACTTCTCTTATGATGCTATTCCCTCGACCCTCTCGTCCACTCATTACATTGGTTACGCCGATGGCGCGAGTCAGTATTCCTAAAACCTCGCCTCAGCCGCCTGGGCCATCTTTACCCCTGTGCATACCCTTGTTCTTGCCAATGGGGTCTGCATTGGCACCACCACCAATAACCAGGCCGAGTATGATGCCGTTCATGGTCTCTTAGTTGACACTCTCTCCCATCGCATCCTCCATCTGCAAGTTTATTTAGATTCCCTGCTTATTGTCTTACAACTTAATGGCGTCTACCGTGTGCATAATCCTATCCTGTTTAGACAATATTTACGGGTGAGACTTTTGATACGGGAATTTAGATTTATTTCATTCAACCACATCCCTAGAAGTCACAATCACTACGTAGATCAGATCGAAAACCATGTTCTAGACTGGAATTTATCACACATAAGACAATAGCATCCACAAAATACACATAAACCTCATATCTATATAACATGTGTTTTAAAGTCCATATACTTTGAAACATATGACATGCCCATAGCATGTTACAAAAACCACTACTACAAAAATGGGGGGCACCACTTTCCCCTACATCACTACTAGGGGGCACCACCTACCCCACACCTAGTCACTCTCCGGAGGATCCTGAGCCAATGGCTTTGCTCTCGTAGCTCGTAGATCATGCACCGTTTGCCCGGCCATCGCCATGCATTGCATGATCCCTCGCCATTCCGAGGGGAGCCCAATACATAGCTCTATGTATCGGTCGTCTAAATCCTGCCATCCACACTCTGACACACCAGTCAGCAGTCCCTCACATCTACGATGGAGGTCCTCCACCAGTGCGACCATCTCTTCATTCTGTCTTGTCCTCGATCCACTTGCGCCTGTAGCACCTGCTGCTACTGGTCGTCCCATATATCCGGCCGGTTTCACCGTAGCTATATCTGCATCCCAAACAATATAAGGATTAGTACCATGAATACTAGTCACAAACTATAAAAATGAACATAATAGATTAGCTGCTTGTCACTTACCATCCGGTCCCCATACTCGACCAGGTGGCAGCAGCAAGTCCGGATCTCCCTAATAACTCATCCCACTATAGGGATAGTTGTCTATGTATAACGACATCTGGTCCTAATGGGCAAAGAAATTTGGTCGAAACACCCTCCCGACCGCCCCTCCTCCTCCTCTACTCAGTATTCGTCCCCACCAATGCGTCCGGGGCTCTCTTGGGCCCCCATCAGGCAACTGTATACGAGGTCGTAAAGTCGGGATCTTCTCAGAGAAGAAAGAGCACAATGCTGTCCCATATGCGCAATCATGATTCACTTGGCGCTTACATAATGACAATTGTCATTTCAGCGACACCAACATCATCTGGGCCCACCCATAGTAGGTCCCATCCAACACACTCTCTATAATAATCATCTTCCCTCCAGTGATGTGATGGAGCACCTGACTGCCCAAGATCCGCAACACTGTTGCGGCCACTACCCGGGTCTCCAACCTCTCTAGCTCCCCAATAGATATCCGAGTCCCTTTGACTCGGACACTCGGTCGACAATGTCGCTCCACAAACTCCATAATGTTACACCCTCGTGGTAACACTGGCTGCGTATTTCCCACCATCCCCAACAGTGGGAGACCAGTCAAGAAATACAAATCCTGGACCGTCAACTCGATCCTGTGACCCTGCACTACAAATGCCTCCTGATCCGGATCCCAATAACTGATAATCCGAGCCAACAAGGGCTCTCCAGCCCTCATCAAAGGGTTCTCCAAAAATTTCAGAACCCCATGTCTAGGCAGTGGATGACGGACACCCTGATCCGCCTGGATCTCCGTCCGTAGTGTACCCAAGTCTCTCTCTCTCCACTTTATTCGTATATCTTCCATATCTACATAAACACATCATCTTTGTCAGCATCCAGATCAACAACACTGCATTATCTTACATCAAAATAGCATTTCAGCCCATAACAGCACTGAAACCTCCCACACCTAGCAGGTCGCACTTTTTGGGAAAAACTTGGGCTAGGTCGCACTTTTCAGGCCAAAACCTGCATCCCAGGTCGCAGATTTTGCCCCAAAAAGTGCGACCCAACCATAATGAGGAAGTATGGATAGTTTCTGCAATTTTAAACCCTAATATGCAATTTCAATCCATAAAAAACAAAGCTTAAGATTAGGCCTTTTACCTGCAACTGACGGATTGCAATTCTAACGATCGGTTTGTCTGCTACGATCGCCGCAATATTTAGGGCCTTCTCTCCTCTCCACATTCACCACAGCTCCACAAGCAAATAAATGATTTTGGAGGGAAAACACCCTATTAGAAGAAAACCCCTGTTTTTTCTTTCGCCCACTGTGACCAAATTGTAGCCCCGTTTAACAAACTGTCTACACTATTGGAAAGCTCTCACCGAGCACTCAAATGGGTGTTTGTTCATTTTTCATGCTTCCATACTTCACCAGGACACATTTTGTCCATGAAGGACCTTTTCATCTCTCCTCAAAATCGAATTTATTCACTTACAACACTTGTACCTGGGGGCACCACTTTGCCTCCTTACTTGTCTTTGTTCGTGTTGATTTTCGTCATGAGATACCCTCTTGTACTCATGTTTTTATGTTTCCCCATTGGACCGTTACTGTGTGGCAGCACCATGGAGACGCCCTTGTTTAGAGCATCCGAGTTGAGTCATCATCAGTCATGGAGTCTATCTCGCGTCCCTTTTTATCCCGCTATAGTCCTCCATCCTTCATTGTTTGGTCCCTCCTTCGTGTTGCACAGTATGGCCCTCAGTCCCATTGTTCCCTATCCCTCTTGATATTGTCTCAGTCGCTGCCAAGCCATCCCTGCTTTTTATGCTCTAACAAGGGAAGTCGTCCATCCGCCACTTAGTATCCCTCATTTTCATCATCATTAGTGTCCGTCTGTTCGTCGCTCCACTATTTTCTCTCGTGCCTTAGTTGGGGTTCCCTTCTTGCCTCACCCATGGTGGACCTACTTCTGTCGACATCAGCTCCTTTAATCCAGAAGTTAGGTCTAAGGGGCAGTGTACCTTGGTTTGAGCTCTTTTCAGCCTGATCGTGATCTATACATTTGACGGTTCAGTGATGCAGTAGCAGCTATTGGTGATACCCGGGTGTGTGTGAGATGTATCAACCCTCAGGAGGGGGTGGCCCTGTAGGTAGCCCCCCACATACCCGGATGACTTCTTCATTCCAGCACTTGATGCAGCTCCTCTCATTTGATGATATCGGCCTCAGTCGCTTGCAGCACCTCTTCGATTTGCACGTGTCGGTCCGATTTCGTGAGCATTTCCCCGTGTGTAGGGGGCATTTGGGTATATTAGTATCTCATGTACTACCATATCATTGTATAAGTCTTGACGATTATTCCAGGCATCACATGTATGTGGGATTCATCATTCTAGATTTTTGGCTCATGATTAGGCTAGCACTGGTTTTACTATTGTGTTATGTGGTTTTACGGGTGCCTTATTATTTGTACTATTGTCTCGGCGGGCATAGGTATGCCTCCCCCGTTGCCTTTCACATTGGTACCACATCACACACTTGAGACTTGTTGCACCTGTAAGTCTCGTCTCCTCAGGGTCTAGTCCTCCACCACTTTAGATTACCTTACATTCCTCTCTTTCATTTCTATCTTACTGTTTCGTGCTTTAGTTATTACAACGTACTTCGATCATACGATTTTCTCCTAACACTCATACGTTTGGGGGCAATCTGTTACACCATTTTTTGGTCATCTAACCCATTATCATTAGATGAACCCAAGTACACCATGTAAGACAATTTTACCCCAAGTAAAATCGCTTTCACCACATTTGTTTACATTTCGTGGTCATATTTAACCCAAAACAAGGTAATCAATTAAATAAATCATTATTTATTTAATTATTTCCTAAGAATAAGTTATTTAAATCACTATTTAAATACTATTCCTAGTTAAATTTGACTAAATCGTTTTTAAATAATTAAATAAACCATTATTTATTTAATTATATTCCCCTCATCTCCCTTAAATAATAAATAAATCATTTATTTATTTGTTATTTATAAATAAAGGAATTGATCCAAGTAAAAACCCCTTTTCCCTCCAACAAATATAATAAAATATTCCTAAAGGGTGATTCTAGAATGTGATTAATAATATTTTATT
This sequence comes from Pinus albicaulis, assembly GCA_034641835.2. Lineage (NCBI taxonomy): Eukaryota > Viridiplantae > Streptophyta > Pinopsida > Pinales > Pinaceae > Pinus > Pinus albicaulis. Next base: position 29,809 of record JAXQQM020080699.1, on the reverse strand, counting down.
CATGCACCAAGTTCTAGAACACCCCAATATTTTTTTATAAATAGAAGGGTTTTCCCCATTCATTAGTCACCTCCATTGCATTAGATCACACTAGATCTACTCTTGGTCACCATTTCCATTTGTTTGCATTTTGAACTCCCATTGAGTTCCATGTTTGTTAGGGTTTTCCACATTAACCAAAGAGAGGAATTTTAGATCTGAAACACTGAGGACTTCCAAGAATCCATCCCACTAAGGAGAACTGGAAAACACTTTCTTGTTTTCCTCTCAGGTGCCCCATTCTTTAATATAATATAAGATTCTTTTTTATACATTGTTCTTGTCTTGTTCATTGGATGCATGGAGCCATTGTATATTTTATCTGCTTAATGTCTTTTATGCTTAGATCTAATTTTATGTAGCAAAATTAAAGATATTTTGCAGCCATACTTGATGTTAGGGCTACTTGATATGCATAGCTAAAGTGATCTTTTACGACGAAAGAATCATACTAACATCAATTCTTTCTTGTTCTAAGTTGTCTTCTTCTTCATAATCTGCCCCTATTTCTTGATTTATATCATCATCCTTCTCATCATCATTGTTATTTTATGTGGGGTCACTGTTAGAGGTACGTTCATCAGTTTCTTCATTGTCCTCAAACTCTTTACTGTCCCCTGTAATTTCCTCATTTCTTTCATTTTGATCACTATCATCCCCTTCTATATCTCCCGCCTTGTCATATTTTTCTTCATTGCTTGCATCTGTTTCTTCTTCACTATTGGGCTCACTGCCTTTGTCTTCAAAATATGCCTCTTCATTATCTACCTCTTCATGGTCTTCTTGTTCTAAACTGTCCTCTTTATCATTGTCATTGTCTTCCTCACTGTCCTTTGTTTCTTCTTCATCATCACCACTTTCTTCATTTTCATTTTCCTCTCCCTCATCACTTGTTTCTTCATCACTTTCTTCTTGTTGTGATGCTTAAGAGAAGGTGAAGGAGGGAAGTTCTCTTGGGGACATAATTCATATGTGGATGAGGAATCATGGTTAGTGGGGATTGAAGGAGAAGTTTAGGAAGGTGAATGAGATGATGAGGGAAAACTTTGCATAGGTGTAGGTTTTAACCCTGTACAAAAATTATCTATGAACGAATCTTTAAAACATAAAATAAATAATAGTGAGAGCATAAAACATAAAACAGATAAACACAGAGATTTTCCCTTGGATCCCAAATCGGGAAGACCAACTTGATTTTTCATTATATTCCTTTTAGTGTTACAACACACATATATATACATGCCGAAGCATACATAAACCCCAATCCATTAACACTGGATTAGAACATAACCATAGTTCCCTTGACCGGATCTACAAAATACCAGGGTCCGAAAACCATAATACCCAAAAAACATGTGAAAACCCATGCACAAAACCATGGGTGGGTTCGCCCACCAAAAAATAAGGACCAAAATTTTTTTCCCGAGCGTTGCCCGAGACCCTGACAGGGGGGGCTACCACCCCCCCTGTGACCCCCCCGACGTTGCGCCCAACGCAACGTAAAGGGGGGGCTATCGCCCCCCCTATTACACCCCCGCACGTGATTAGTTGTGGAAACAATATAACACAAACCCAAAATTCTCCCACTTGTTGTTTTCTTTCTGCAGGGGACCACAGGAGAGCTGAGTCATTAGCCCAACTTTGCAACACCCATTGTTTCTCTACACCAAGAGAACTTCTGAGTGCTCACAAACTTTGTCAATGCATCTACAACATTCTTCAAAGTGTCTACATTTACCAGAAACACCCTTTTAGCCTCAACCATATATCTCACAAAGTGATATTGAACATCAATGTGCTTTGTCTTTGAATGATAAGCAGGGTTCTTAGCCAATAAAATTGCACTTTGGCTATCACAGTCTATCCTTATAGCTTGCTGCACCAACCCCATACTTGAACAAAATCTCTGCAACCAAACTGCTTCCTTGCTTGCATGAGTGGCTGCCATGTATTCTACCTCTGTAGTTGAAAGAGCCACTACAGACTGTCTTTTACTCATCCAACCGACTGCACCTCCAAATAGGCTAAACACATACCCACTTCTAGATCTTCTTTGGTCCAAATATCTAGCCTAGTTAGCATCAACAAAACCACGAATTTCCAACACTCTTTCAAATCCTAGTCTTCCCTAGTAGCACAAGCCATAATCACTAGTGCCATGCAAATATCTGAAAACCCGCTTCACTGCTGTCCAATGCTCCTTCCCTAGGTTTGACATAAACATGCTCAATACTCCCACTGCATGTGCAATGTATGGTCTAGTACAAACCATTGCATACATCAGGCTATCCACTGCACTTGCATATGGAACACGGGACATATCCTCCTCTTCTTCTTGTGTCTTGGGATACTGTTCAGCAGATAGCTTTGTACCTACAAGAATCAGAACATTCACCGGTTTAATATCTTGAATATTGAACCTCTGCAATATAATCTCGAAATACTTCCTTTTTTTTAACCAGAGCTTTCTCTTTGCCCGATCTCTCTTAATTTCCATGCCCAAAATATAGTTTGCAGCACCAAGATCCTTCATGTCGAATTTGGAGAACAGTTGGGTCTTCAAATCTTGGATAATTTCTTTGTCATTTCCAATCAACAACATATCATCCACATACAAGACAAAATAAATAACACGATCACCAATTAATTTAAAATAAACACAATGATCCTCCTTGCTTTTGGTGAAGCCAAGTCCCCGTATGTAGGTATCAAATTTCTAATACCACATCCTTGGTGACTGTTTTAACCCATACATAGACTTATTTAACCTTCATACTAGTTCTGTCTACCCCTTCACCATAAAGCCTTCAGGTTGTTTCATGTATATCTCCTCTTCCAGATCCCCGTGAAGAAATTTTGTCTTCACATCCATCTGTTCTACCTCAAAATCAAATGCGGCAGCAACAGATAAAAGTAATCTAATAGAAGTAACTTTGGCAACAGGAGAAAAAATATCACCAAAATCAATTCCCGACACCTGGGAATAACCTTTTGCTACCAACCGAGCTTTGTATTTCTCCACCTTGCCTTCTACATTCATCTTCTTCTTAAACACACATTTTCTCCCGATGGGCTTCCTTCCAGTCGGAAACTCCACCAGATCCCATGCCTCATTTTTATGCAAGGATGCCATTTCATCAACCATTGCCTCCTTCCAGTGTTTTCCATCCTCTGAATCTACTGCCTCCCTGAAAGTTTTGGGATCATCATCAGTTATATTTAAAGCAAAATTTGAACAGAAAGCAGATGGAATATACCTTTCTGGTTTTCTTCTTTCTCAAGCTGATCTTCTCACAACTGGAGTTTGTGGCTCTTCCTCTTTTGAGTATTCTTCTGTTGTAGAGTCTGATTCATCCTCCTTTAGCTCAAACTCTATCTTCTCAGGTTCCTTTGGTAGGACTTCATTTTTAACAACATCTTTCACCTCTCTAAACACCACATCTCGGTTGTACACAACCTTCCTTGTTTCTTGGTTCCAAAGCTTGTAACCCTTTAAACCATCCTTATACCCAATAAAGATGCACCTTTCAGATTTATTATCCAACTTGGTCCTTTTCTCCTTTGGAGCATGTACATATGCATCACATACAAATACCCTCAGATGTGAAAGAGAGGGTTTCTTACCAGTCCATAACTCATGTGGAGTCTTATCCTCCAACGCTGATGAAGGTGATATGTTAACCAAGTAACACGCAGTCTCCACTGCCTCTGCCCATAATTCTTGTCCTAACCTGGTACCACTGAGCATGCTTCTTGCCTTTTCCATCAACATTCTGTTCATTCTTTCTACAACTCTGTTTTTCTAAGGTGTGTATGGAGTAGTGTTCTACCATGCTATACCACACTTCTTATAGAACTCTTCAAATTCCTTCTTCCAGAACTCCCCACCATTATCTGTCCTTAGCACTTTTATCTTCTTCTCTGTCTAGTTTTCCACCAGAGCCTTAAATTCTTTAAATCTATCAAAGACTTCAGATTTCTTCCTCAAGAAATATATCCATGTACTCCTTGAGAAGTCATATAAGAATGAAACATAGTACATAGACTTACCCAGTGATGGAACCAACACAGGTCCAAACACATCACTGTGCACAAGCTCTAATATCTTGTTCGCCCTCTTAGCACCAGAAGGAAAACTCACCCAATTATGCTTCCCATACACACAATGTTCACAGAAATTGAAATCTAAAGAGCTATTGGACATACCTTCTATCATACCATTTCCATGCAGTATCTGAAGGCCCTTCTCTCCAATATGTCCAAGCCTTTGATGCCATAACATGGTCTTTTCTCCAGAGACTGCTAGACTTTTCGCTCCACTTTTTGGAACCACAGAACTGTTGCACCCATCAATAACAGTGTTACCCTAAAGCTTGTACAGAGTTCCAATCCGAACTCCCCGCATTAATACTAGTGCTCCCCGAACCATCTTACAAGTATCTTTCTCGAACACCATTTTTACACCTGCATCATCCATCTTGCTTACAGAAATCAGATTTCTGGCCAATGCAGGAATGTGCAGAACACCAGGAAGTGTTCTAATCCTTCCACCTTGCATCTTTAGCTTGAATTTTCCACGTTTGACGATTCTAGCCTTCCTATCATCCCCTAGGAAGACATGACCGCCATAATATTTCTCATACTTGTAGAACCACTCCCTATGGGGAGTGAAGTGAAAAGATGCACCTGAGTCAATCAACCATGACTCATGATATACATGTGTATTTGAAGAAGAAGCCAAATACACATCCCCACCTTCATCCGAGGTGGTTTTTTCCTCTGCAGAAGGAGCATCATCAGATCCCTTTCCTTTCTCAGGAGATTTAGATCTGCAGTCATTTTTGTAGTGCCCTTCCTTTCCGCATTTCCAGTACAACTTTACAAACTTTCTAGGATATTTAGATCTCCCACTCGAAAAGTTATTCTTCTTTCTGTTATGGGAAATTCCTTGTACAAATAAGGCATGTCCACTCTGACCCTCCATATTTCTCCATCTCATTTCCTTCGACAGCAATGCTAAGACAATGTCATCAAAATTAAAGGTAGTTGTATTGCTACCTATTGCAATAGCCAGACTGTCCCACTAGTCTGGTAGAGAACACAACAAACTGATGCACTTATATTCATCTGATATTTTAATATATATACATGCTGAAGCATACATAAACCCCAATCCATTAACCCTGGATTAGAACATAATCGTAGTTCCCTTGACCGGATCTACAAAATGCCAGGGGCCGAAAACCATAATGCCCCAAAACCATGTGCAAACCCATGCACAAAACCATGGGCGGGTTCGCCCATCGAAAAATAAGGACCAAAAAATTTTTCCGGGGCGCTTCCCTAGACCCCGACAGGGGGGGCTACCGCCCCCCCCTGTGCCAGGCCCTGCGCCCAACACAACGTACAAGGGGGGTTATCGCCACCCCTGTTACCCCTACACACGTGATTAGTCATGGAAAGAATATAACAAAAACCAAAAAATAGGAAGAGGTTATGGATTTGTGAAAACATCATGGGCGATGAACACTTCCCATGGGATAATCTGTTGCTCTAATTGATGCAACACAATCATCTTAATAAGAGAATGGTGGAAAATACTCTGCATTTGTTGTGAAGGAGGCTTCTTTTGCACAATGTATGACATCTTATTAATACTTCTATAAAGGTAATAAGGAAAATTCAGTAGCTTAGCCCTAGTGAAATGCATGATCAGTCTTATATGGTAGGAATAGAACCTAGAAAACCTACCCTCACAGGTGAAGTATTTCATGATGACTTTCATTAAAGGGACTTATCTTTCCAACAAATGGGAAAAGGGAAAAATAGTCTTGCAATCAGCTTGGTATCTTGGTTTCAAGAAAGGCTGGTAATGACTCAAGTCCAAATTCACCGGTTTGAACCATTTTTCTCCCATGCAAGTTATCCTAGTGGCCATGGCAATTGTATTGGTTGACAGCTCAAAATTCACTCCAGCTAGGTGTACTTGGTGGTTATGGAGGTTTAGGATGAAAATTCTGGTCATCTCAGGGTGACTTTTGACTCTTTGTACTTTTTCACAGCAATAATAACATCCTACCTCTTGGAAATATGCAACTGTAGTAGGGGAATCTGTCAACTCCTTGGTGCTCAAAGGCTCAAATATGTTTACTCTCCCACCCTTTCTTTGTGGTCCCCTAGGCCTTTGGCCTCCCTCACCACTGTCAACACCACCTTCTCTAGGCATTTTATCTCTACTCTTGCTTTTTAAATCAAAAACTTGAAGCTACTTGTGAAATGATATGAGGAGGGTGAGTGGGATGGTGAAGAGACAGTAGTGTCAAGGCTTGGCAGTGTGAAGGCTAGTTGTGAAAATGGAGAGTTTTATTTGGTAGAGGAGCCATTTCTTAGCATGGAGACCAAACTTATCTCTTCCTTTAGGTTTTCCAACTTTTTCTCTAAGTTCACCCTTTAAAATAGTATGAAAGGGGGTAAGAGATCTAAATACCCTATATAAAAGCTTCGGAGGTGCCAAGCGGAGAAAATTAGGAGTTTTGAGAAAATATAGAACTTGCACTGGCTTGAGTGGCTTCCTGGCTAAACACGTGGCACAGGAGCGCAGCACTTGGGCCAGTCGGGTCGGCCTTGCACGAGCTATTGTGTCAGCCCTGAACGTAGCACGGGAGCGTAGCACAGACAGAGGGTCTTCGTGTAGCACCTTCATGGGCCAGCGCATAGTGTGGGTAGACCTACACAGTGTCAGGTGAGGCTTGAATGTCCTAGCGCGTAGCGTAGGCAGATTTTGCATGCGGTCGGGCAAGGCCTGAATGGCGGTTAGGCGTCGGGATTCTCCTGCATGCAGAAAGGGTAGCGCTGAACGGTGTCAGGCGAGTCGGGTGGGTGGTCCTACATGTGGTAAATGTGTAGCGTGCTGCTACAGGAGCATAGTGCCCATTTTTAATTTACATAGAGATAACCCACATGCGCGTAGCGCAACTTTACAAGAGCGTAGTGCAGGGCTTCTCCTGCCCGAAACTTGCTGGAAACCATGATTTTTTCACTTGAAGGCTTTTCTCTCCTCTTTTTCATATGAAAAATGAGTTGAATGATGAATGTGGTGCCTTTATACCCTTGGAACCAATAAATTAAAACTAAAAACCCACTTTGCTAATGTCTTGAGTTTTACTTTTTCATTTTGTCACTGATATCTTTTTTTTTTAAAGGAGGTGACCTGAACATAAGAATGATATTTTATCATAATCAACACTTCTTAATGATTTTCCAGAGGTATAATGAGTTTTTCCTGCACAGTGACCTTAGTCTCTTTAATCAAGTTTTTCATTACCTTCCCTTGGCCACTTCTGCTTGTTGTAGGTGCCATAACAAAGTGTTTTGATCTTCTTAAACTTCCTTTGGAGTTTGACACCTTAATTACTAAAAAGTAGAACACATGCTCAATTTTATTTCTTATTTGACACTTAACCTCCTGATTTCCTTCTTTTGACCATTTTGAATACCTTTGACTGTACTTTGAAATTTTAGGCTCCTTCATATTGATACTCTTTAGAATTTGTCCCTTTGGTGCAATGAAACAGTGTTGTCTTGACAAACCAATTAGGTCATCCTCTGATATCATTTTTCAACTTCTTCCTACTGTCATCAAGGAGGTTTCTCACCTTCATTTATTGTTTCAATGAATCTTCAATTTATGCTCAGTGGCACTTATGTACCTCTATCCTTGTGATCCTTTGCATGGACTCCTTACTAGTCAACATTTGTTTTACCAATTAGTTATAAAAACCTTGATTCTATTTGTTCATAGGTATGTTGTATTCCCTTTGTTTTGAATGTCCTTAAGGAGTTTGTCTTCTCACCTTGCCTCTCTTCTGTTGATAACCATCATAAACCATTCCTGCAGAAATGTTTTAAGATGGGCAATTGTCCTTTTGCAGAATTTATGCTCTGATCAAAAGAGGTTTCTCTTGAAGGTTTTTTTTTATACCTTTTGGAAAATCATAAGCTCACCCTCCTTTTCATTTGATTTCAACTTTGGGCACAGTAAAATAGTGAGTTTAGAAAACCAAAACAATGAATAACCTAGGAGACCCTAAATGACCTATTGGGAGGCCTTTTGGACTTGGCCTTTGGCTGAACACTTAACTTAGGGTTTGTAGGTGTGAAAGAGAACATTGACAAAAATTTATGCATTGCAATCCTATAAAATGATGAATTTGATTTATCTAAAGAGCCTATAAAGGTAGCTTAAAACCACCAATGCTTGAGGCATTTGGTGAATAGGGGAAAAGGTTAGGCTACTTGGCAATCCCAGGTGTAAGTAGAGGGGTTAGGCAAACAGAAACAGATTGGTAAGGTCAGAGGTGGCAAACATAGTGAGAATGAGTGGCATAAGTCCATGATTTGGTCTTCTGGGAGTGATAGGCTAGCCATGCCTTGATAGAGTAGTAAAATAGTGAAAAATTTATCCTAAGGATAATGAAGGCAGCAAGATTTCTAGAGCTCACAATATTCATCAATTTTGTTTCTATAAATCTAAGATAAGAATTTAGTCATCTACAAAGACAAAAATTACTAATGACTAACACACCCTATGGTAATTTTTTAAAAATCTCGAGTGTCCTCCTAAAGGAGAAGTGTGCAATTCCAAAAGAATCTTTTGTTTTAGTTGGGAATTATTGCAAATATATAAGCAATCTTTGTACCATAAGGAATCATTTTTCCAACTAAATTTATCAAATGTACTAGGATCTTGCTACAAATTTTGAATGAGTGTCCACACTTCTTCGTCCTTCTTCCATTCATCCCTTGCTTCGGTTATCCAATTTGGTTGGATAATAAAAATGGCACAAAGAAATGCTTCCACCTCTTCATCCTTTCTTGAGAGTGCATCTGCAACAACATTCAGCTTCCCTTTTTTGTAGATGATTTCAAATTCATAGCCCAACATCTTTGTGACCCATTTTTGTTGTCCTTCTGAACATAGTATTTGTTCCAAAAAGTGTTTAAGGCTATCATGATCAGTTTTTACCTTGAAGTGTCTTCCCATTAGTTAAGGTGGCCATTTCTTTAGTGCATGTAGTATTGCCAACATTTCCTTCTCATAAATAGCATTTTGTAAATACTTTCCTTTTATTGGACAACTTTCAAAAGCAATGGGTATTCCTTCTTGCATTAAAACAACACCAATTCCATTACTGAGGCATCACATTCCACAATAAAGGTTTTTGTGAAGTCTGGTGTAGCTAAGACTGGTGCTAGGAACATTGCCTCTTTCAGATGTTCAAAAGCCTTAGCTGCCTTAGGAGTCCTTGAAAATGCATCTTTCTTCAATAATGTTGTTAGAGGTGATGCTATTCTCCCATAATTCTTAACAAAATTGTGATAATACCCTGTTAACCTGAGAAATCCACGCAACTGCTTTATGGTTGTGGGTACTTTCCATTCCTTAATGGATTTAATTTTGCTAGGGTCTACCTTAACACCCTCATGAGATACAATATAACCCATATATTCCACATCTTGTACTCCAAAGAAACATTTGGATGTTTTTGCATATAATTGTTTCTCCTCCAATAGTTTGAGCACCTTGTCAACATGTTGAACATGATCCTTCCAAGACAAGCTGTAGATTAGTATATCATCAAAAAATACTAGCACAAATTTTCTAAGGAAGGGTTTGAAAATGGAATTCATCAACCCTTGAAATGTAGAAGGTGAATTGGTAAGGCCAAAAGGCACGACCAAAAATTCATAATGACCCTCATGAGTTCTAAATGTTGTTTTTGAAATATCTTTAGTCTTCATTCTAATTTGATGATATCATGAACGGAGATCCAACTTAGTAAAATAAATTTCTCCATGTAATTCATCCAATAATTCATCAATCATGGGAATGGGAAATTTATCTTTAATAGTGAGCTTATTGAGCTCCCTATAATCTGGACACATGTGCCATGATCCATCCTTCTTGTGCACCAATACTACTGGAGCAGAGAAAAAACTTTGACTAGGTTGAATTATACCAACCTCTAACATTTCTACAATCATACATTCAAATTCGCTCTTTTGGACATAAGGATATCTGTAAGGCCTGATGTTTGGAGGAACACGTCCTAGAATTAAATGAATAGTATGATCATGATCATGAATAGGTGGGAGTCCTTTGGGAGTTTCAAACACCTTGGAATGATTGTCCAAGACTTTTTGGAGATCTGGAGAGATAGATGATTTTTATGTTGGGACTTCTAGTGAGCATAATTTTGCAATTACGCCTCGTTGTTCTTTCTTAAGAATATTTTTCATGACATTAGAGCTTATTATCTTTCTTGGCTTCCCTGCAATACCCCTTAATTCGATTTCCTTTCCTTCCGAAAAAAAATTTCAAGAAAATTTCTTGAAAATTAAAATCTACCATCCCCAAAGATTCTAACCATTGTACTCCTAGTACAACATCAGCACCTCCCATTGGAATGGAAAGCATTGGACTATTCAATACATGTTCCCCCATGGCTAGCTTGATATTATGGAATTTTCCAGAGCAATTTATGGTTTTGATGCAGGGGCATTAGATTCTAGCTAGCAATGTGAAAGCTTGTTCACATGTTGTGGCTATCTGAGTTAAAATTCATTCACTGATGGGTGAAAGTCAAATTTTAATGAGAGGATTAAATTCCTAAAACAAATTAATATTATTATTTTTTTAATAAATTAGGAGAATATTTAGAGATAAGTAGTTTTAATAGATGCTAAATTGTTGAGCATATCTAGCAGTAGTTGATAGATTCTAGGAGTATATTGGGCAAGTAAGATTTTCTCTCAATTTAGGAAATTTGATTCTAATTGAGAAGATTTATGTTGTGTAATAAAATTATAAATTGTAATCTCTGTAATGGAGAAATTGGGTGTGGCCGAGAGGAATTATTTGTGAGGATTTGATTTAATAAAGATATCAAAGTTTCTGAATTATTGTTTATACTGGAAATCCCCGGAGGATTCCACCTTCATGAACTAATTGGTTTTTTATATGTTGTGGAAATATCAATTATACTGGTTCTGCATAGAAAGTCAAGAGGGGCTGAGGGTTTTTATTTTGTTAAATAAAACAAAGTCTCTGTTCATTTAAACATTTTATACTCTGTTTACAAAGCCATAGTATTAAATCTGAATTCTTTTGTGGAAATCGATGGAATTGATGTTGATTGATGGGTTTATAAAGGAAGGATTGTTGATGAATGCATTTCAATTAGAAGTCTTTGATTAAATTGCTGCGTAATTTATGAAGGGAAGCTCCATAATCAAAAGCGTTCTCAGGCTTTTAGATGGACAAGTGAATGGTTTCTATAGCATATGGTTTGATTGGTTCGATTCACATGAATTGATACAAAATTTGGCAATTGAAACTGATCTCAGGATTTGAACCGCAGACTTAGACAACTTGCCATCAATGTTGATCCAAGCATAGGAAACATCATTTAGTTGGAATGATGTCAGTTGAAATTCAACGCTGTTGTTGAATTATACAGTAAATGATTCCGAATTCAACGCAATTAGAGGTCGATCCCAATTTTTGTGCAGAGGAAATCGTGCTTGAGAGGAGCCACGAATTTTTGGCTTGAATCAAGTTAAAATTCAGTTGGAAAACAACGTTTAAAGCATTCAGGAAATGAAAGTTTAGGAAAGAGGTTTTGGATGGTAAACCACCAGTATTGCGCGCCTCTAGAGCTGGGGAACAGTTTTGTGAAAACTCACGCGATCCAATTAAATGTCAACACGTCATCAGCCCAAAACTACCTATTTTGCGTAGCGTTGGAATGTTAAATCTTGGTGATAAATTCAACGTGATATGTATGAGATCCGTTCGATCTGGAAGGTAGAAAATCCAAAGGTAATCGCTAGTCAAGTTGCATGAATGTTAATTGAGGTATGGCAGCGTTGATTTCAATAGTAATCGTCCAATTTGAAATATTTTTATTAAATATTGAATGTGTGGGTCCATATAAAATCAACATGAAGCAAGGTTTGTTCTTAGAACAAAGAAGTTAAATTCAAAGGTTCGATTTTGTTAAAAAGTGTTTAATAAATATTTCAAAGGAATTGAAATATTATTATATGGTGAAAAGTTAACCTTTGATTTATTTGCCAAGCATTGAGCTTTTAAGGAATTTGAGGTTGGTTTTAAAGGGAGGAGCTCATTTATATAATGAATTTTTAAAGTTATTATTTTAAATTTCATTAATCAAAATATTTTAAAAATTTGATGAATGAAAATGAGTATGAAGAATTGAATCCAACTCCTCCGGAGTTAGAAACCATTATGAGCAAATTTGAAAGGCTCTCCTTAACACCGGCACCATAACCACCATCATTAGTGGTATTAGAGTTGACTTCAAAGCATTTACCAGAGATTGGGCAGACTTCCCAGAGTCAGAAGAAGAAATCCAGCATGGCTGTCCGAATTGGTAGAGGTGTTGCTGGTAGAAGAAGAGGTAGGCCAGTTGCTAATGCAGAGGTACTGGAGACCATGCAGCAGATCCAAGCCAGATTGGAAGCAATTGAAGTAGGGCAACCAAGGGATCCTGAAGATGTCAGTGAACCTGAAGCTGAAGAAGAAGAAGGAGGTGATGTTGAACTTACTCCTGAGATGAGATTCTTTAAGACAGTTTTAGGATCTACATCCAAGCCTAGACTTGAAGTATCAGCTTTTGCAGGAGGATTGAATCCAGAAGAGTTGATAGACTGGATCAATGAGATGAATAAATGCTTTGACTATGAAGATATGGCTGAAGACAAAAGAGTTAAATTTGCAGTCACAAAGTTAAAGGGACATGCATCACTTTGGTGGGATGGGGTGCAAGCAGAGAGAATGAGAGATGGCAAACAACCAATCAAAATTTGGAGCAGAATGGTGGCCAAACTGAAAGGTAAATTCTTTCCTAGTGATTATCAGCTTACATTGTTTAGACAAATGAAAAATCTTAGACAAAGACTAATGACTGTGAAAGAGTACACAGAAGAATTCTACAAAGTGAGCATAAGAGTTGGAAAAATCCAGGACACAGCAGAGAAGATTTCCAGGTATGTGAATGGTCTCAGATTAGAGATCCAAGATGAAATCAATATTTTGTCTCCTAAGTCAGTTGAAGAGGCTTATCAAATGGCCTTGAAAGCTGAAGAGAAACTGCTGAGAAAGCAGTCTGCCAAAGGAAGAGGTACTTTCCGAGGAAAGGGAAGTCAAGGTGGTAGAGGGAGATCTACAACACCAAAGGATGGAGCTAGCAGTAGCTTACCTCAACATGCACACACAGATGGTGATGCAAGTGGCGAAAGAAATTCCCACAGAGGAAGAGGCAGAAGCAGAGGAAGAGAAGTAAGATGCTACTGATGTAACAAATTGGGACATAGAGCCTTTGGGTGCCCAGAGAAAGAGAATGTGGGTAATAGTCAGAGAAATGCAGTTGTTGCTCAGACTGAAGAAGCAGCAAAGTTTCCTAAAGCAGAGAGAGATATTGTGCCAGAGAAGGGAGAATCTTTGGTTGTTAACAAAGTTTCGTTGAAGCAAGCAAAGGAAGTTATTGAACCAACACAGAGGAAAAATTTGTTCAGGAGTGTATGCAAAGTTCAAGGGAAATGCTGTCAATTAGTCATTTATAGTGGCAGCACAGACAATCTGGTTTCTACAGAGGTGATAGAAAATTTGAAGTTGCAAACAAGGGAACATCCAACACCCTACAAGGTGTCATGGCTTCAAATGGGCCATCAGCTGATTGTAAAATAACAGTGTGAGATAGAGTTGTAGATGGGCAGCTACAAAGATAAGGTAATGTGTGATTTGATGCCTATGGATGTATGTCATATACTACTGGGTAGACCTTGGCAGTATGATAGAGGAGAAGTACATGATGGTAAGCAAAACACTTACAAATTCTTCAAGGATGGTGTGTATCAAACATTGTTGCCAACGGAAGAAGGAGAAGTATCAAGCAAAAATTCTGATCCAAAGGCTTTATTGCTGAGTGGGAAAGAATATTTGCAGCAGATTGAAGAAGAAGAGGTAAATTTTGCTTTAGTTTGCAAACCTAAAGTAGTACTTACTTCTACAAAAATCTTTGATTTTCCAATTGAAATTCAAGAAGTGTTGGAAAATTATTGTGATATTATTGTGGATGATTTGCCTAATGAGTTACCACCTATAAGAAAAATTAACCATCAGATAGATTTGATTCCAAGATCAAATCTGCCAAACAAAGCAGCTTACAGAATGACCCCAATAGAAAATGAAGAAATCAGAAAACAAGTGCAGGAATTGGTTGACAAAGGTTTGGTTCGAGAAAGTTTGAGTCCTTGTGCAGTACCTACAGTGCTGAGCCCGAAGAAAGATGGAGGCTGGAGAATGTGCACTGATTCAAGAGTAATCAACAAGATAACAATCATATATAGATTTCCTTTTCCCAGAATTGAAGATTTAATGGACTGTTTGAGTGGAGAAAGATATTTTTCAAAACTTGATTTGAAAAGTGGGTATCATCAGATTAGGATAAGGGAAGGTGATGAATGGAAAACAACCTTTAAGACAAATGATGGATTGTATGAATGGATGGTAATGCCTTTTGGCCTATAAAATGCACCCAGTACTTTTATGAGGCTCATGAATGAAGTGTTAAGAGAGTTTATTGGTAAATTTTTAATAGTATATCTGGATGACATACTAATTTACAGCAAAACAAAAGAAGAACATTTAAGGCATCTTAACTATGTCTTGAAGAAATTACATCAAGAGAAGTTGTTGATAAATCTGAAGAAGTGTTCATGCATGAAAGAAGAGCTGGTGTACATGGGTTTTGTTGTTTCTACTGAATGATTAAAGATGGATCCAGAAAAGGTCAGAGCAATTGTGGAGTGCCCTTCACCAAAAAGTGTCTTTGAGGTAAGAAGTTTCCATGGACTTGCTAGTTTTTATAGGAAATTCATAAGGAATTTTAGCAAGATTAATGCACCTATCGTTGAAACTATAAAGAAAGACAAAGAACCATTCAAGTGGACTGCTGAAGCTGAAAATAATTTTCAGTTTTTAAAACAGAAAATAACAGAGATACCTGTATTAGTGTTTCCTGATTTTACTAAAACATTTCAAGTAAAGTGTGATGCCAGTGGAGAAGCTATTGGAGCTGTCTTAAGTCAAGAAGATAGGCCTATAGCATATTTCAGTGAGAAGCTGAATGACACAAGGAGAAAATATTCTTCTTATGACAAGGAGTTTTATGCAATAGTACAATCATTGAAGAAGTGGAGACATTATTTAATGTCTAAATAATTTGTACTATACTTAGATAATCATGCTTAACAATACATTATGCAACAGCCTAAGTTAAATCAAAAACATGCTAAATGGGTTGAATATCTTCAAAGTTTCAACTTTGTTTTAAAACACATAAGTGGCCAGGCAAACAAGGTAGCTGATGCCTTGAGTAGGAAGAACATTCTTGTCCAAGAAAGTCAAATTGAAGTGGTAGGTTTTGATTTTCTTAAGGAATTGTATAAAACATATTTGGATTTCAAAGAAGCATTTGAAGCATGTTTGAATCCTGTTTTGATAGATATAAGTCAGTGGTTGGATTATTTATTGCAAGAGGGTTTATTATTCAGGAGGAATCAATTGTGTATACCAAATTGCTCCATGAGAGAAAATCTCATCAGAGAGAAGCATAGTGGTGGACTTGCTGGACATTTTGGTACTGATAAAACTTATGAGAAGCTGGGTCATTTTTATTATTGGCCAAAAATGAGATCTGAAGTGGAAAAGTATGTGAAGAATTGTAAAATTTGTCAGTATACTAAGGGAAGAAGCTAGAATGCAGGTTTGTACATTCCATTTCCTATTCCAGACATACCTTGGGATATGGTAAGTATGGATTTTGTTTTAGGATTTCCTAAAACACAGAGAGGGAATGATACAACTTTTGTTGTTGACAGATTTTCAAAGATGGCACATTTTATTCCATGTTATAAAACCAGTGATGTTACTCATGTTGCTAATTTGTTTTTCAAAGAAATTGTTAGACTACATGGGTTACCTAAGAGCATTGTTTCTGATAGAGATACCAGGTTTGTTGGTCATTTTTGGAGGACATTATGGAAGAAGCTCGGTACTAATCTGAGTTTCAACTCATCTTATCATCCTCAGACTGATGGGAAAACTGAGGTAGTAAACAAAATTTTAGGTAATATTTTGACAAGTCTTGTAGGAGAACATCCTAAGCAGTGGGATCATATCTTACCACAAGCAGAATATGCATACAATGATTCACCAAACAGAAGTACAGGACAGATTCCATTCCATATTGTTTATGGGATGCACCCAAGAGGAGTTTCTGAATTGAGAAATTTGGGAAAGGCAGAAATGAGAAGTGCTGAAGGTGAAGAATTTTCTTCAGAGATTCAAGCAATTCATGATCAGGTGAAGCAGCAGTTACAAGACAGCAATATCAAGTACAAAAACAGAGCATATTTGAGCAGAAGAGAAATTCAATTTGAAGTTGGTGATTTAGTTTTGGCTCACTTGAGGAAGACATATTTCCAAAAAGAGAGTATAACAAACTGAAGTTTAAAAAGATAGGACCATGCAGAATTCTAATAAAATTTTCTGCTAATGCCTATGAAATTGAATTTCTATCTGATATTGGAATATCTCCAATATTTAATGTTGCAGATTTGTACAGGTATGAAGATGGTGGCACAGAGGAAAGACCAGAAGACAAAGAACAGATTGATTGGGTAAAACAGTTACCTACAACACAGCCACTACAACCAGAGATGATCTTAGAAAAAAAGGTGTTTAAGAGAACCAGAGGACAAGAGTATTTCCAGTACTTGCTTAAAAGGAAGAATCAGCCAATTGAAGATGCTACGTGGATGACAAAAGCTATGTTGCAGAAACTGGGCAGTTATGTGAAGGAGCTCATGGACAGGAGCCCATGAAGAAATTTTTTCCTCGAGAGTTTGATGCAGGGGCATTAAATTCTAGCCAGCAATGTGAAAGCTTGTTCACATGTTGTGGCTATCTGAGTTAAAATTCATTCACTGATGGGTGAAAGTCAAATTTTAATGAGAGGATTAAATTCCTCAAACAAATTAATATTATTATTTTTGTAATAAATTAGGAGAATATTTAGAGATAAGTAGTTTTAATAGATTCTAAATTGTTGAGCATATCTAGCAGTAGTTGATAGATTCTAGGAGTATATTGGGCAAGTAAGATTTTCTCTCAATTTAGGAAATTCGATTCTAATTGAGAAGATTTCTGTTGTGTAGTAAAATTATAAATTGTAATCTCTGTAATGGAGAAATTGGGTGTGGCCGAGAGGAATTATTTGTGAGGATTTGATTTAATAAAGATATCAACTTTTCTGAATTATTGTTTATACTGGCAATCCTCGAAGGATTCCACCTTCATGAACTAATTGGTTTTTTATATGTTGTGGAAAGATCAATTATAGTAGTTCTGCATAGAAAGTCAAGAGGGGTTGAGGGTTTTTATTTTGTTAAATAAAACAAAGTCTCTGTTCATTTAAACATTTTATACTCTGTTTACGAAGCCATAGTATTAAATCTGAATTATTTTGTGGAAATCGATGGAATTGATGTTGATTGTTGGGTTTATAAAGGAAGGATTGTTGATGAATTTATTTCAATTATAAGTCTTTGATTAAATTGCTGTGTAATTTATGAAGGGAAGATCCATAATCAAAAGCGTTCTCAGGCTTTAAGATGGACAAGTGAATGGTTTCTATAGCAGATGGTTTGATTGGTTCGATTCACATGAATCGATACAAAATTTGGCGATTGACACTGATCTCAGAATTTGAACCGCAGACTTAGACAACTTGCCATCAACGTTGATCCAAGCATAGGAAACATCATTCAGTTGGAATGATTTTAGTTGAAATTCAACGCTGTTGAATTATACAGTAAATGATTCTGACTTCAACGCAATTAGAGGTCGATCCCAGTTTTTATGCAGAGAAAATCGTGTTTGAGAGGAGCCATGAATTTTTGGCTTGAATCAAGTTAAAATTCAGTTCGAAAACAACGTTTAAAGCATTCAGGAAATGAAAGTTTAGGAAAGCGGTTTTGGATGGTAAACCACTAGTATCGCACGCCTCTGGAGCTAGGGAACGGTTTTGTGAAAACTCACGCGATCCAATTAAATGTCAACACGTCATCAACCCAAAAATGCCTATTTCGCGTAGCGTTGGAATGTTAAATCTTGGTGATAAATTCAACGCGATATGTATGAGATCCGTTTGAACTGGAAGGTAGAAAATCCAAAGGTAATCGCCAGTCAAGCTGCATGAATGTTAATTGAGGTACGACAGCGTTGGTTTCAATCGTAATAGTCCAATTTGAAAGATTTTTATTAAATATTGAATGTGTGGGTCCATATAAAATCAACGTGAAGCAAGGTTTGTTCTTAGAACAAAGAAGTTAAATTAAAAGGTTTTATTTTGTTAAAAAGTGTTTAATAATTATTTCAAAGGAACTGAAATATTATTATATGGTGAAAAGTTAACCTTTGATTTATTTGCCAATCGTTGAGCTTTTAAGGAATTTGAGGCTGGTTTTAATGGGAGGAGCTCATTTATATAATGAATTTTTAAAGTTATTATTTTTAATATCATTAATCAAAATATTTTAAAAATTTGATGAATGAAAATGAGTATGAAGAATTGAATCCAACTCCTCCGAAGTTAGAAACCATTGTGAGAAAATTTGAAAGGCTCTCCTTAACGCCGAAACCATCACCGCCATCAGGTTTCTCCATTTGCAACCATCACTTCACATTCTGGTGTTGGGTATAGGAAAAAATTAAATTCCTTGGCTACCTTACAACAAATAAAATTATGGGTACTACTCGAATCAATAAAAACCATTACCTTTTTCTTCTTGATACATCCTTCTATCTTGAGAGTTTGAGGAGTGGTAATTCCTGCCAGTGCATTAGAGGATATGGTTGAACTCATTTCTTCTATCTCTAGAGTTTGTTCCTGGTTTTATCCTCTTCTTTTGAAGTTTCTTGTTCATTTTATTCCTCCTCTTCACAATCTATGTAAAATAGTTTCTTCTCAGCACACTTATGACCTTTAGTGTATTTGCTATCACAGTTGTAGCAAAGCCCTTTTTCTCTTTTTTCTTCCAATTGTTGTGGTGTCAACCTTGTAGGTTGTGGAAATTTAGGAGTAGCAACACTTCCATCTTTGTAGATATGAGTGGTAGGCTTCCTTGTCGCCATAATTTTACATTCAATTTTTCTCGCAAACCTGAATGCCTTCTCCATTGAATCAGGTTCCCAAAGGAGAACCTCATGTTGGATGTTATCCTTTAATGTCCCTATGAAGACATCAATCCTGTGTTCCTCTAGAATATCAGCTACCCTTATATTTAATTTTTGGAATTCCTCAATGTGCTCCACCAATGAACCCTTTTTTTTATATTTATCAATTGGGTAAAGTAGGGTGTTACTATTTGTATCCTCATAATGTGCTATCATTTCCTTCGTAAAAATTGACCAAGTGACAATTTTTTTATGGGAGCAAAGCCATAGATACCGTACAAATGTATTTTGTTCTAAATGTAAAGTTGCAATGCATACCTTTTGTGTGTTTTGCACATTATTGAGATCAAAATATTGCTCCATCTATAGTATCCATGTTACGGGATCCTTGCCATCAAAATTTCTCATATCCGTCTTTGGAATATGGTGGTTCTTCAATCCAACATTAGAGTTTATGAAATCACGATTAACATTTATTTTTTTCTCATCATGAGTTTCCTCTACTATCTTTTTGACATTAGGAAACATTTCTTGTATCAACTTTGTCAAATCTTCCATGTCTACTTTTAGATCATTCTTCATGTTTTCCATGTTGTATTTCATTTTTTATTCCATGTCATCTATCTTAGCTTCCATGCCATCCATCTTAGCTTCCACGCCTTTCTCCAAACCATCCATATTATTATTCAAACCATCCATCTTCTCTTCCACGCCTTTCTTCAAGACTTCCATTTCATTTTTTGTTGCTCTTTGCGAGAGTGAAATTTGGTGCACTTGCTCTTGTAATTTTGACAAACCATGTTGCAATTCTTCATCTTCATGAGTCATAGTAAAGTATTCTGAGGGCTTAATGGGTGTTGAATTCTTTTTAGGGAGAATTTTAGAACCCAATACTATGCTCAATAGGCCCTTGGAATCACTTAAAACTAATTTTTCAAACAAGACTTATGCAATTTGAAAAAAATATACACCTTTTTCTTGCTTTTGAGGAGCTTGATATTGAAACTGAATTATCTCTGTAATTGCAGATCTTCAATATCTGAAATTTCTTCCTATAGTAGCCCTCTGAATCTTCTTTCGAATTCCACAGGTCTGACCCGATTCAGATACTTCAAGGAAAAGCTATGTCGAATCTCCCACAATGACCTAATTATGGACTAGTTTAATAGAGCGCACTTGTATGGCGTTCCACGTCTCACTGTTTCCACCTTGGGCTCTGACATTAATAGAAAGGAAACTAAAGTTCATGTAATTGCGGCCACTTTTTACAGAATTCCAATCCTATGCTCAGAGAGAGAGTTATGAGTATTTTTTTTTTTTTGTAAAGTTAAGCAAATTTAGTGACACCTTGTTGGATTAAAATACGAAGCCTGGGATTCAATGTGACCTCCCCTTGGGTTGTCAGAAAATATGGTTTTGGCATCTAATTCAATGGATAATGAAATAAGAAGGGACAGTCAGCTGTACACATAGTAAATTTTCCTTGGAACCCGAGGTGCTCAAGGTGCCTGTGAAAGTCCAAATAACACAGAGGTTGCCTACCCAGAGTGTGAGCCGAGCATTCTTCAATGCGGCTTGAGTTTTCAGAGACCTGTGCAGGACAATGACTTACCCGAGCTCCGGTGGCTAAGTTCTCCTTGATGGACTTCCTGCTTATGTTTGAACCCTGCTGATTGAGTTTTACATACATTTTGCGGGGAGCAAACCATCAGTACCCTGTGGCCTAGGCCTCGTGTTTCAGAGATCCCATTGGAATTTGCTGTAACTATTTTTGAGTTTCTCCCTTCCACCTGACATCTTGCAAAGGCTGTGGTATCTCTACCATTGGAATTCATCTCATTTTCCAATGCATCGCCCAACTTATCGTTTCTCCGCAACTGACACAGTGATCCTCGTATGCCGCAGTTGGCCTTGGAGGTCCTTCAGACCTCCTACAGTCTCCGGGCCAGTCACCACACCCACGCCCATCCGAGTTTGGACTGCCCGACAGAGACTCACCACCCTCCACTACTGCAGAGAGGGTAGGATTTCAGCGACCAGCCAGAGTGAGGCCGGGGATGAGAGCGACAGTTCAAAGGTTGCTATTGGTGTCTCACTCCCAGATTGCCATGATAGATGAGATGAACTGCGCCGACAGATCCCCCCTCATCGCTCCCCCATAGCCCGCCATTCCCAATGGTCTCTGAAGCCCGTCGAAATTGGAGTTTGAATGTGTTAAAGGGGGCAGTCCAGCTTTGTCTCGCGTGTTCCTAGTGAGGTCCAGCCTTCCGTGGGGCCAGGTTGGTCATTGTTTGAAGATTCAGATTCAGATAATTTCCGCCGTTTGGAGATGTGTTTCCTCATCGCAGCGTATGCCCATGGCATTGATCATTTCTCGTTATGAGTCGTCGTACTCTTCCTCACAACACGTTTACTACCATTGCCGAGTTTTTGAATGTTCTTGCGTTTCGCTCTTTCCATAGGATCCAAACTAATGTGCCCGGAACTAAATTCCAGGCACTGTTGACGAGGGGGTTGGAGGAGATGGAAGGTATCCATTGGCTTAGTGAAGTTTGGATGGAGTTTCTGTCTCTATCTGATTGTCTGAAGACCATGGCCATGTCATCCCACAGGGAGCAAGCCGTGGGGCAGGTATTGAGCAGGTGATTGAGCGTTTCCGCCCCATTCTCACAGAGCATACATCGAGAAGGGCCTACAAAACCTCATTTCTGAAGGTTGTCCCATGTGAGAGCCCTATTATGTAGGACTAGCCAAGAGAAGAGTGTGATTTTTGGCCAAGTTCCTCTGCTCCATAGGGTTTTCCATTTGTGGTCTGATTGTTGATCCGGGGGGGCTGCCAAGAGTTTATAAGCTTCTTTGAGGTTGAACGTGCCTTTGGGGTTACTTCCCCATCTTAGGATGTCCTCTTTGTTGGATCTGAGGATTTTCCTTTTGTCCAAGTCTTGTAGAAAATGGTCTACATTCCCTGGGCCTGCTAGGGTATGCCATTGTTCTCTGGAGATCCAGTTCTGCCATATGGTTGCTTCGTTTTCCGGTTGCCAGTAATCTGCTATCGTCATCTTGCCTTCCTCTTGCATGGCTCTTTTAAGAGTATGCCAGTCTGGGTGTTCCAAGATTGGAAGCTGCTGCCAGGCATCTTCCCAGAATAGGGTTGTGTTGCCTTGGTGTACTTTCCAGAAGCTATGCTGCTGAACAATATGTCTGTTTTCCCAGGCTTTGTTCCAGATTGGGGATCCTTGAGTGGTGCCTGTGAGCCGGATGAGGTCTTTATCCCTGATTTGGGTTGTATACTTCGCTTTCCACAGGGCGCCCCAGAGGGAGTCAGGATTTTCAACCCATCTCCACCAGATTTTTGCTACTACTGCCTTGCTTAATATCTCAGGGTCTCGGAGGCCCAAACCTCCCTCCATTTTTGGTTTGCAGATGTCTATCCATTTGAGGAGGGCCCATTTGGATTTCTTAGAGGGTCCATTCCAGAGAAAGGAGCGCTGAATGTTTCGGATGGTCTTGTAAGCCACCTTAGGGGCTGCAAGTGCTGAGAACATGTAGGCTGGCATGGTTTGAAGGATGGACTTTATCAATATCAGTCTGCTAGCCATGTTTAGTGCCTGGTGGGTCCAACTGCTCAGCTTGGCTCTCATTTTGTTAAGAAGGGCTTCCCAGTTGCTCGATCTATAGGCATGTTTCGAAAGCGGAATGCCAAGGTATTTGGTTGGAAGGGAGTTCTTTTGAATATTCAGAATTCTGCTGAGATTTCTCTGCACCGGAGTGGATGTGTTGAAGAATTTTTTTTTGGATTTGGTTAGATTGATATCCATACCTGAGGCTTCCGAGAAGGTTTTTAACACCTTGCAGATGGTTCGAGCTTCCTGTACTGTGGGGGCGCCCATGAGCATGGTATCGTCAACGAATTGTTGATGCGTTATAGTGGGTCCTTGGTGTATCGGTTTGATGCCTTTGAGCTGGTTCTGCTGCTTTGCCTTGGTTAAGGATCTTTCGAGCCCTTCTGCCATGATGATGAAGAGAAAAGGAGACAGGGGGTCCCCTTGTCTTATGCCTCTGGATGGACTGAAGGGTTGTAGGGGTCCACCATTTAGTAGGATAGAGAAGAAGGCACCTGAAACCAGTTCCATTATCCAGTTTGTCCATAGCTGACTGAATCCAAAAGCTTGGAGGATTGCTTTCATGTATTACCAGCTGATTCTGTCAAAGGCCTTGGATAGATCAAGTTGGATTAACATACCTGGAGATCTGTTTGTTTTGAAAGAGTGCAATACTTCCTGGGTGAGGATTATGCTGTCAGTGATCTGCCTTCCTTCGACGTAGCCAGTTTTCTCTTGAGAAATGATTGAGGGGAGGATGGATTTGAGTCTATCTTCCATCAATTTGGAAAGGATTTTATAGAGGACATTGCAAAGGGCTATGGGGCGGAACTTGTCAGGGGAGTAAGCCTGGTTCAATTTGGGAATTAAGGTAAGGAAAGTGGCATTTATGGTAGGTAGGACTTTCTTGGTTCTGTGAAAGTTTCTTATAAGAATAAGAAGTTCAGCTTTTATAATGGGCCAGCATGCCTTGAAGAATTCATTTGTAAATCCGTCAGGTCCGGGGGCTTTGTTCGTGGCCATGGAGAAGACGGTTTCTTCAATCTCCTGCTCAATAAACTCTCTTAGAAGCAGGGCGTTTTGATCCTCTGTAACTAAGCTGGGTATGGCTCCCAAAATTTCCTTTATGGCTTTGGATCGATCTAGAAAAGGTTCGCTGAGAAGAGAGGTGAAATAGGAGTTGAGCTCAGATCCGATGTGATCCCATGAGAAGACTTGATCGCCATCTGCAGTCTTGAGAGACAGGATGTGATTAAAAGCTCTATTCTGGATGGTGGACTTGTGAAAGAAGCTGGTGTTGCGCTCACCCTGTTTTAACCATTGCACTCTCGATTTCTGTCTCCAAAGTAGCTCTTCCTGTTTTAGTCTGTCTTCCCATTGCCTTTGCAGAATCGATTCTTGAGTGTTCCGCTCCTCATTGGGTCCTTCTGTGATCAGAGTTTGCTGGAGATTCGCCATTTTTACCTCAAGTTCTCTTTTGGCTTGAAATATGTTGCCGAAGGTATCTTTGTTCCATTGTTTGAGGTTGGTCTTTATAATTTTGAGCTTCTGCTTTATTATGTACATGATGTTGTCGCTCCTTATGGTGGTTTGGGTCCACCAGTTTTGTATATTCTGCATGAATGATGGGTGCTCTGTCCAGAAGGCCTCAAATCTAAAAGGTCTGTTTTGGGGTTTATCCAAATTGGTGAAGTGGATCTGCACTGGCCAATGATCAGATCCTCCTATGGGCAGAATGCTGGCCTCCATGTCTATATTTTGCAACAGAATGGATTTAGACATGAGGAATCTATCAAGCCTTGAAGCTATCTGCCGGTTTCCTCCTTGCTTGTTGTTCCAGGTATGTAGACCATTGATGGTGGGGATGTCAATGAGTTTGGAAGCAGCAATAAAAGTGTTGAATGCTTCCGAGTCCTTATCCAGTCTTCGTAGGCCTCCCTTTTTCTCTGCTAGGTTGGTAATCATATTATAGTCTCCTCCTAAAATCCAGTGATCTGCCCCATGGTGTTTTCTGACTTCATCCAGGTCTAGTAGCATCTCCAGCTTTTCCTGAAGTCGTTGGGGTCCATAAAAATTGGTAACGCAGATCGATTGCCCTGAGTCTGGCATGTTGAAAATCACCGATAGAGAGTGCTTGGTGGACAGAGCATTTTGTACTATGAATTTGCTTTTATTCCAGAATGTGATCAACCCTCCTGCTTGCCTGATTGCATCTATGCTAATGCATTGATGACTATTGGAAACAAGTTTTTTGAGAGTTTCCATGCTCTTGGAAGAGCATTTGGATTCTTGCAGTAGGACGATGTCTGGGTGCTGTGAGAATAGGCAGTTTTTCAAGATCCTTCTTTTGGAGGTGCTGTTGAGCCCCTTGATGTTCCAGGTTGTGATTTTCATTGAGCAGTCTTTGGAGCAGAAAGGACCAATGCCCTGATTTTCCCCTCATTGATTAGGCGTCTGCCCAGCTCTTGTATTTGTTGTCTTGTGGATTTGCACCCTCTTTTTCTGCCTGGTCCCTATGGTTTGTATTGATCCAGATCCATGTTGGCTTGTATACCTGTTTGGATGCTATTTCCCCATTTCCTTTTGGCTGCATTCTGGTTGATGTATTCCAGCTGCAAGTAGGCCATTTCTATCTTCTCCAAATGGTCTTGAGGAATGGCATCGACTCCTAATTTGGACCATTGCTCGTTGACCCTTTGAAGATCTAGATCACCAAGGATCTCCTCCAGAGGATTATTTGAGGGGGTTGTTGAGGGCTGATCGAATTGCATTTCTATGCGTTGCTAGGTTTGCAGTGAGGTTTGGCTGGTGATATTCTGGAGGGAAGAGGAGTCCTGTTGGTGTTGCGGTGCCTGGGAAAGGGTTGGATCAGAGGTTGAGCTTGGAGCTTTGGTGGTAGGCATGGGTTGGCTTGAATCTGGTAGATAATGATGAATGGGGGCCTGAGGAGCTAATGGGTGCTCCGATGAGTCAAGATTGCCCAGAATTTCAAAGCTATTTTGCTGGGTGGATGTCTTATTAGTGGGGGTAGTGTTGGTGGGTTGTTTTGGAGCCTTTTTGCTTCTCTTCCCTTTATTCTTTCTTGAAGCGGGGGTGAAGCCAGGTGCTGGAGTATCCACTTGTTCCTGTTGTGCTTTGGGCTGTGGTTGATTGACAGGGCATCCTTGGCTGAGATGTCCATGCTAGCGGCAGGTTCGGCATGTGAATGGGATATTTTCATAATCAGTGGTTTTCTTCCAGTGCACTCCTCTGTGGATCAGCTCCATATGCCCTGGGAGGGGTCCTGAAATGTCCAGGTAAACACAGATTCTAGCATAAGCAGTGTACTTACCTTGTAATGTTAGATCTGAGGCTTTGATGAAGACCCCCAGCTGATTTCCTATGGCCTCCAATATTCGCTTGCTCCAGTAATCCACAGGCAGAGAGTGAAGGCGAATCCATACTGGTACTTTTTTGAAGTCCTCCTGTTCTGGAGTGAAGTTTGGCCTCCAGTACGTGATGTATAGTCCAGCAGAGTTGTAGAAATATGGCCCTCCATCGAAGATACGATCTCGGTCATCCCTGTGGGCGAAGATGACTATGAAAAAGCTCCTCGATCCCAGATGAAGCTTGAAATCCCCTTTGGGTTTCCATTTCTAGTTTATCCACCAGCATAGAGCTTTTTCATTCAGTCGGACCCCCATGAATCTGCAGATCAGGGCGTGTTTGCTCATGTGATCTCTATATTCATCTATCCATGGATCTTCAATGATTAGTCTTGGTATTTCCTTCGAGATGGGCTTGCATGGGGACGATTTTTGTTCGTTGTGTCGATTGGGAATGTGCCCCACTGACGCAGTTCCTTTTGGCTCTGAATCATGGCTGATTCCCTCAGATCTGGAGCTGGTAGGGAGGTTGGAGGTTTCCATGGGGATGCTGCCAAAGATGAAAGGCGTAAATGAAGGGGGGGTCGAACCCCCCCCCCCCGGAGTTGTGCATGGAGCGAATCAGGGTAGAGCGCCGTGGCAGAGCAGTCTGGTAATGGTTGGTGTTGGAGGCTAGCAGACAGTGGGGTTGGAGGTTTCAATCTAACTTCTCTCTTCGGAGGAGCCAGCAGCAACGAGAAATCATCGATTTGGCATCAACATTCAACCACGATCTATTTGGAATTAATATGAGAATATCTGCCCAATGAATGTGATTCAGTTAAAATAAAAACACCAATTTGTTTTCTTTCAACGACATTGTTGGTGAAAAATGTAGCGACAATTTTCAGGATAAAATTTGGTAATATCCTTTACGAGGAAGCATTATGTGATTGTGCAATACATATTACTTTTATAAAACTCTTGTACTTCGTTCAGTTACGTGTGCTATAGGTAGTCTTACATGGGTGCTATACCACACTTCTTACAGAACTCTTCAAATTCCTTCTTATAGAACTCCCCACCATTATCTGTCCTCAACGCCTTTATCTTCTTCTCTGTCTGGTTTTCCACCAGAGCCTTAAATTCTTTAAATCTGTCAAAGACTTCAGATTTCTTCCTCAAGAAATATATCCATGTATTCCTTGAAAAGTCATCTATGAATGAAACATAGTACACAGACTTTCCCAGTGATGGAACTGACACAGGCCCAAACACATCACTGTGCACAAGTTCTAATATCTTGTTTGCCCTCTTAGCACCAGAAGGAAAACTCACCCGATTCTGCTTCCCATATACACAATGTTCACAGAAATCGAAATCCAGAGAGCAATTAGACATACCTTCTACCATACCATTTCTGTGTAGTATCTGAAGGCCCTTCTCTCCAATATGTCCAAGCCTTCGATGCCATAGCAGGTCCTTTCTCCAAAAGGCAGTGAAGCTTTAGCTCCACTTTAGGAACCACATAAGCTGTTACTCCTATCAATAGCAGGGTGCTCACTTAGCTTGTATAGAGGTTCAGTCAGGAACTCCAGCATTAATACAGTTCTCCACCGAACCATCTTGGGGCATCTTTCCGAACATTTTACACCATCATCCATCTTACTTACAGAAATCAAATTTCTAGCCAATGCAGGAATATGCAGAACACTAGGAAGTGTTCTAATCCTTCCACCTTGCAGCTTCAGCTTGACCTTTCCACGTCCGATGATTCTGGCCCTCCTATCATCCCCTAGGAAGACGTCACCACCATCATATTTCTCATACTCGCAGAACCACTCCCTATGGGGAGTGAAGTGAAAGGATGCACCTGAGTCAATCAACCATGACT
This sequence comes from Pinus albicaulis, assembly GCA_034641835.2. Taxonomy (NCBI): domain Eukaryota; kingdom Viridiplantae; phylum Streptophyta; class Pinopsida; order Pinales; family Pinaceae; genus Pinus; species Pinus albicaulis. The sequence goes on along the minus strand of JAXQQM020080699.1, from coordinate 1,606 downwards.
CATGATCTACATGTGTATTTGAAGAAGAAGCCCAATACACATCCCCACCTTCATCCAAGGTGGCTTTTTCCTTTGTAGAAGGAGCATCATCAGATCCCTTTCCTTTCTCAGGAGCTTTAGATCTACATTCCTTTTGGTAGTGCCCTTCCTTTCTGCATTTCCAGCATAAATTTACAAACTTTCCAGGAGATTTAGATCTCCCTCTAGATTTGGATCTCCCACTCGAAACCTTATTCTTGTTTCTGTTTTGGGACCTTCCTCGTACAGATAAGGCATCTCCATTCTGGCCCTCCATATTTCTCCATCTCATTTCCTCCGACAGCAAGGCTGAGACAATGTCATCAAAATTCAAGGTAGTTGGCCCTTATTATATTATTATAGTTCATCCAGAATGCATTGAATATTTGTGTAAACAGTACTTATCTTCATCTGAGATTTTAATATCAATATATGATAGTTGGCTTACCACAGTATTGAAGGCATTCAGATGCTCTATCACCAAGTCTCCATCCTTCATCCTCGGGTTATACAACTTTTTACACAAGAACAATTTATTCACGAGAGACTTAGACTGGTACAAAGTCCCAAGTTTTCCCCACAAATTATTCGTCATAGCTTCCCTAGATACATTCAACAATACCGAATCTAAGACACACAACCATATTGTGCTCTTCACCTTCTGATCCAACTTCTTCCAGTCTTCATCTGACATTGTCGTTGTTTAGTACCTTGATCTATTGTGATCCATTGATCTTTATCCACCAGCAGGCCCTCCATCTTGAGCTTCCAAAACTCAAAACTTTGACCATTAAATTTCTAAATCTCTATCTTTCCACTGCTCACCATCTTCTTTCACCGCAAGAATTGATCCCATAGATCTCCCACTGAATAGGGTCTACCTCAGGCCGACAAACCTCGATAACAAGCGTCCCCTTGAAGCCAAAACGACTACGATACCAAATGTAGGTTTTAACACGAAAAGTATCACACACAAAATCTTTTAACGAGAAAATAAACAATAGCGAGAGCATAAAACATAAAACATATATACATAGATATTTTCCCTTGGATCCCAAATCAGGACGACCAGCTTGATTTTTCATTATATTCCTTTTAGTGTTACAACACATATATATACATGTCAAAGCATACATAAACCCCAATCCATTAACCCTGCATTAGAACATAATCATAGTTCCCTAGACTAGATCTACAAAATACCGGGGGATGAAAACTGCTCGTACACAAAAACATGTGAGCAGCAGAAGTAGGTGGGTGGGTCCATTGAGTGGGATCGCATGCCTAAAAATTTTTGTCAAGAGCGCCGGGCCAGGAAAGCTCATGTACTTTGAACTCTCTGTCTTGGGCATTGAATACATGGGGCTAGTCGTGGAAAGAATAACACATACCCAACAATCATGAGAATTTACGATTGCACCATTGACTATGTATGGTGTGGGGAGAAGCGATGCCCAGTTAAACTCCTTAGGGGAATATAGTTAAATGGCCTTAAAGGCAGCCTCTGTCATGTTTAATAGTCAGCATAATAGTGTTTTACTAAATAACATTCTTATTATATAAAATATAAGATGTAATCAATGTAAAA
>JAXQQM020059042.1:0-41630 GCA_034641835.2 Pinus albicaulis | reverse complement strand
CTTTCAACTGGGTCCTCTAATTCAACCAATAAAAAGGCCAAAACCATAGCATTGAGATACATTTCATTACACTGTCAATAACAATAAAATTTGACTCAGCCATAACCCTTTCCTTTTATTTTTGTGAAAAGCTTTATGCATTAATCTAATGTGGCTAGTCCATAGGCCAAGTAGACCACTGGGTAACAAATATGTTTCCTTTCACCTTTGAGTTTTCAAATTATGCCTACCAAATCTAAGACATTTAAGAGGGGGAACTAATACAACGTTAAAAAGAAAACCAAAGCACACATCTACAAATTACCTCCTTAGCTATTGGCACACCATCATTAACTATTTTCGGAGAACCATGCTTGCTCTCCAAGACAACATTTTGCCCTTCGCCCCAAGGGTGACTCCAACAAGATCAGCAAGTTTGTTCACACCGCCTACAAGACAAATTGACAATGCTTTCAGTAAGTGTGCAATTGAATGCCAGACCATATGCCAAAACAACCCTCCATGAAAAATTAAAATAACACATTAAAATCGAATATAAGTGGACAAGGAAAGATCCACCGCAGTGAAGTTTCACGTGCAGGTGACCTTCCTTTAAACATAATTTTTTCTCTGACCTGCAATTTTTTTGTCACTGAGCCATCCTTGTTGAAGTACAAATCCTTTTCCATAGCTCTTGTATTAACTACCTTCTCACTGTCGCGTAATCTCAGAGTCCCTCTTCTGCTTGAGCGATTAAAGGAAATGGGTGAAAAAACTAAAAGAGAAGACAATTGTCTGCCATAATTATCAAACATTGCACCCAACTTCTTCCCATTTCCATTGTTACCCAATGAGGTAGATGTGGCAATTTTTGTCATACTGCCCAAAGCAGAGGCCATCTTCTCTTATCCTGAATATAGAATTACAAGATCTTCATATTAGTATGAACCTTAAAAAACATGACTCCCATTGCTAAAAACCACTTTTAAGTTGTAACAGGCAAACTAAACAACTATCGCAACTTTTGGCAACTTCTGGAGCATTAAGAGAAACAACCAAAGAGAAATACAACCACAATCCTCATTTTAATGAGACTGGACTATATATTTGCATTAAGATAATAGAAAGAAATCACGACTATATTAAGGCCAACACAAAACAATCTTTAACCAGTGTCTCTCGCAGCCTTCAGGTTGCCATGCTAGAGGTTGCATATTTTTAATTTAAATTCTTGACCTCTCGTGCCCATCTATGAATGCATCCAATGGGATATCTACATCACATGCTCCTTTATATCCCCAAAAACAAATTCCCTACTATAAGAGCACCAGTATTGATGGATCACCCCACACCGTCCCACCCACTAGAAACGGTGAAAAAGGAAACTCGAGAAAACTTCTGAAATATCTCAAGATGACTATATGGGTGGTTCTTATGAATCAACTAACCATTCAGAACATGCTCATCAATCCAAACCATGAGTATTATGTGACAATATTCAAGCAGGCACTGAATCGGATTTCTGAAGCTATGTTAGAGAAACCCTAAACTCTCACTGAAAATAGGTGAAATGTGGCACCACTCGGAGATTGACATGTGCCAATTGGTACAAGTGGTAGACAATTGGCATGCTCAAACAACGAGGTGATGCAGGAATGACATGAGGGAGAAAATATCAGAAAAGCCCCAAATCTGGAGAACTAAAGCTCATCACCAACTTGAGATTGACAACTTTACATGATGTAACCTATGAAATCATAAATGGAGAAATCATAGTAACAATAAAGTAACCTATGTAACAATAAAGTCGGATTCATCCTGGGAGTGGTAATGGGAGAAATCATAGTGAACAACAGGAAACATGCAGATTTGCTTACAATCAAATAGATGAAAAAAAACATACAAAAAACCTAGATAATAATCATGAACAAGCTTAATATTGAATTATGAACTGTAAAGGAACTTACATTACGAACCTGGTCAAGCGCACAAGCAAAAATATCATGGACATGACCCTGGTTGACAAGTTGTATTGCTCATGATGCAAGAGGATTTGTACCTGCACTGCCAAGTCAATCAAAATCCATCATTATCTATACAATAAATACAAGTAATTGATGTAGTATTTTTACTCTAAGATGCATTCTTATGATAATGTTAGAACATATGTTGAAAATGTCAAAACATACCTGAATAAGCTCCTCTTCGTTTCAAGAACAATTTATTGGAGTTGCATGAACTTGGAACAAGCCTCCCACAATCTGAAAGAGTAGCAACTAAGTCAACAGTGACTTTTTTGTTGCTACGCTGGATCGAGGGAGGTTTGCTCCAAGATTAAATCGTGCCAATAAATTATTCTCTACTAAACAGGGCCAACCACGTGAAGGTGGAAGCTCTTATGGCCCCTCTCCCCCCCCTCACATCACTCTCAATTCCCCAATACCCAATCTATATTTCATTTTTTACTTTCATGAGCATAAAAAAAAAAATATTCAATAACTAATAAAAAAAAAATTCAACAAAAAGTACGCAAGGAAACATTGCAATTAATGCTTGACATAAAAATAGTATGATAAATGAGTTTTTTATATAACGCAAAAAACGTTCAAAGTATGGTAACGTTTGTCTTATAATAATACAATATTTTACATTATCGAATTTTCTTTTTCTTCTTCCTATTTTTAAAGCTCCTAATTACATCATCAATATCATCATGCTCTACTCCTGTTTCGTGCCTTTTGACCCGCACTGCTGACCTAGTTGCTTAGTCACGATGTCTGGTCTCATCCAGTGACGGGGCATCGCCTACAAAAACAGATAATATTAAATTTTAATTGTCAGTTTTTAAATATCATTGAACTAGTTCGGTAATATTAATAAAAAAAATTGCAATGAGATTATTTACCTGGTGCACCAGTTGTCGCCGCTGACCTATTTGCGTAGTCACGATGTCTGGTCTCATCCAGTGACGGGGCATCGCCTACAAAAACAGATAATATTAAATTTTAATTTTCAGTTTTTAAATATCATTGAACTAGTTCGGTAATATTAATAAAAAAAAAATTGCAATGAGATTATTTACCTGGTGCACCAGTTGTCGGCGCTGACCTAGTTGCGTAGTCACGATGTCTGGTCTCATCCAGTGACGAGGCATCGCCTACAAAAATAGATAATATTAAATTTTAATTGTCAGTTTTTAAATATCATTGAACTGGTTCGGTAATATTAATAAAAAAAAATTGCAATGAGATTATTTACCTGGTGCACCAGTTGTCACCGCTGACCTAGTTGCATAGTCACAATGTCTGGTCTCATCCAGTGACGGGGAATCGCCTACAAAAACAGATAATATTAAATTTTAATTGTCAGTTTTTAAATATCATTGAACTAGTTCGGTAATATTAATAAAAAAAATTTCAATGAGATTATTTACCTGGTGCACCAGTTGTCGCCGCTGACCTAGTTGCGTAGTCACGATGTCTGGTCTCATCCAGTGACGGGGCATCGCCTACAAAAACAGATAATATTAAATTTTAATTGTTAGTTTTTAAATATCATTGAACTAGTTCGGTAATGTTAATAAAAAAAATTGCAATGAGATTATTTACCTGGTGCACCAGTTGTCGCCGTTGGGACTGTTGCCCTGTCTTCTTCTCTGGTGGTAAGATCCTCAAGGGAGACATTCTCTGTCATTTAAACAAAAAACATTATAAGGAAAACCATCACTGAAGTGGAAATTAATTACCGTCACGACCCTCACTGATAGTAGCATTGTTGGCCTGGTCCCTACTACAATGATCAGGTTGCACGTGAGGATCATCTACATTTGGCTCTAAAACTGGGTTATTTGCGTCGTCGGTAGTGTTGCTCCCTTGATTTAAACAAAGTTGTTAGACATTAAATTTATGGATGAAAACAAACATATTGAAAGGTTAATGTTTTACCTTATCAGGCATTCTGGATCTTGGGACCTGCTCCAAGCTTATGCGACGTTCAACTACGGCTTGATAGCCGAAATGGAAACGATATTTTTATCTTCCTCTGTAGTTTCTGTTCTGAAGTCATCACCCTACATTACATATGATTGTGTATTTTTAATCATATTTGATAGGATTACAAAAAATTTGGAAGGCGATACAATTAATTATAAGATGTTTAGCTACTTAATTACAATTCTTGCGGCGAATTTCAAGTAGCCGCCTTGGCCTAGCTTGTGATGGCCCTTTTTTTCAATCCTAGCTTTGGTTGCCTTTGAGGTGTCAGGCAACCTAGCATCAAAAGATTAAAGTCAGATATGACGTAGCACACTTTTATTTTAGACATAGAGAAAATTAAAGCTATTGAATTAAAGTTGTAATTTACCTTGCGAGTCCAGTTGGCATTTTTCCTTCTTTCTTTGCCCTTTTCTCTTTTCCATCATGGATGAGTGCTCTCCACTCACTCTCTGGAACTGTGAGAGGATGCTCATATCTAGGGTTAAATTGCAATTGCGTCCTATAGGTGTCCCTGGTATATTTCAAATATTTGCCGGCTACCCGAGCCACCGTTGTTCTGTTAAATATGTCGACCCCAAAAAGGGCTTCTAGATAATCTAGAAGTTCTTTTTTCAGATTGGAACTCTGGGAATTCCACCTTGTGCATATGGTTGGGCCAAAAATTACCAACGCATGGCTCTCCAGATACCTGTAGAACTCATTGTTTCCTACACAGAAAAAGAAGAAGAAGATATTATCATTAATTTAAAAATAAAAATCATGATAAATATGTTTTAGATAAAGTGCATGAAATAGTTAAAATATTAAAATTTACCTGGGAGTTGTACATGATTTATAGGGACACCTTCATCGTTCACCAACAACGTGCCATTAATGGTTCCTGTGGAGCTGACACGTGTAGCTCCAGGAAACACAATAATGTAGTTGGCCATATCAGCCTCATCATTGCCAACACATTTAGCAGTTGGCTGGGTGTCTTCTTGGGCAGGGTGTGTTTCTTGGCTGGCACCTAAAGGAGTAGAAGGTGTACGAGAGATTTGTTGGGAAATCTCTTGCCTTTGTGTCCCACTACCACCAACACCGGATTCAGCAAGTGCCAGAAAATGCTACATACAAAAGAACTTTTGTTAGTTTAGTCAATGTAAAAATTAAAAATCAAACTATCACAATTCATCTCATGCAGAACAAAAAAAATATCCTTTTGAATTTTTATTATTACCTGATATCTTTCTAGCTAGCTCATAAGTTGTTTTATCTTCTCTTCTGTTTCAGGTGTTTGAGGCACGTCTATAAAAGAATTAAATTTCGACCTTGCATCTCGTGCCTTTTTTCGCAACAAGAACACTAGAGATAGGGATGAAGAAAGCTCTTCCTCAAAGAGGGAATCATCAGGCGTACCATGGCTAGGTGTTTGCATATTTGAACAAAATTAATATTATTTCAATTATGTAAATAACTAAAATACCTGAAGATAGAGCAATGCTGGCACTTTACATGTTCTACCGCTGGCCTCTTTCCGCGATCATCCCGTCTCGGGGTTGTTCCTGTACTTCCCTAATCAGTCTGCCACATTGCAATAAAATTATAAATGTAAAAAACTTGAAAACAATATCTAACTTGAAAACACAAAATGAAAACTGAAATAATTTCTAATAAGACACCGGAAGACAGAGTTAGAGTTTCAAATATGCCTTGCATTGAATTCAATCCTGGAAACATGTCATTGCACATTAAGGCACCCAAACAAGAGACGATTTGACAATGAAGACCTTATTGAATATATTGTTGGAGCAACTTCTAGTAAACTTGTTGTGAAGACCTTGAGGACATTTTTGGAGCAACATTGTTGAAGCTGATGGTATAGAATTGTTGGAGACAATCTTGAAGGGCCTTGAAGTGAAGCTTTTGGAGCAACTATTGAAAAATCCTTGGAGCATTTAAGTAAGGCACTTTCTATCTTCCATCACCTTTTTCCTTTCAATATCCTTTAAACGATTTTGTTGATATTTAATGTTTGAAATCACGTTATAATTCCTTGATTATATGTGTTTGGGGACTATAATAATTTCACACTAAACCATGCAAACTTAAAAGTAACTTAACAGATCCATAAAGTAATAATAATCATAATTCCTAATTTCCTATTGTACGATATGATGCAAATTATTCAAACATGAAGCAATGAAGACATGCAATGTCTAAATTTCAAGATTGATGAACCAATACAAGAAGTTAGAAACTACAACTTTGATTCAATACTCCGTGTCCTAACTCCAGGAAGGAATCTAGTTTGTAGTATAGAACATGCATCGTGTATTATCAATTCTTAATTGACAACAACTAAAGGTCATCTACCTCATCAATTCCTTCCCATTTTGTGTTTTTATGCGATATTCCTTATAAAAGTGTCAAATTTCTCTCAAAGTAAGCAACCACTGAATAAAATAAAAAATAGTTGAGATATGATTGAGAAATGGTCATTTATTTCGTAAAAGGATCTTCACGATTTCTTTGGTTGTTTTTCATCTCAAGAAACAAGAAATGACCTAAGAAACTATCATGTTGTAATATAAGAAACAACACGGTGCAATGGCCATTTTCAAAGCCAAATGATGTCCATTGAGGACAATAGTCTTTATTTGGTTCTGGGCTAGGGTTAGGGTAGAAATCGAACTTTGTTGTACCATTTCTAGTAGTAAAAAGGGAAAACCTTCTTTTTCCATGGGAAACCAAATTTTACCTTTCCTTTTTCAAAGAGATAATCTAAATCACAAAAAATATGAACTATAATGCACGCATTCTTGGATAATGTGAAAGTGGAAAAGGAATACCCTACACAAGTGATGCACACATGTACATTTGAACACTAATAGATTTTTGTGGTTGAAATGCAATGCTTGTTTTCATTTAAATGTAGGATTTTAAAGCGAGGAGAAATAATGACCGCCCAATTAATAAGTGTTTCTTTGGGAAAAATTTAAATCTTGTATTGGGTGATGAAGATAATAGAGGTATTGAATCTTGATTCTTGACATCTAGAAGAGAACCCCTATAGCCTAACACAATCTAATGGAATTGACCAAAAAAACCCAAATAGAGTCAACCCTACTATAGGAGGAAGGGTGCTGCGGTAAAGAACTTACCATTTTGCAAGAGGTGAGAAGCTGTTGTTTTACGCAAGAGGGCGAGGGCGAATGTTGTTGGGCGAGGGGGGGCGAATGCGGGGCGAATGTTGTTACGGGGCGGGGAGTGAATGCGGGCGAGGTCTTATTCGCAGAGCTGGAGCGAATGCGAGGGCGAATGCTGATGCGAGGAGCTCGGGGCGAATGCGTGCACTTGGGCGGGGGCGAATGCGCCCCGAGGGCGAATGATGTTGCGCGAGAGGGCGGAGGGCGAATGCGCGTGATATCGGACGTTAATGTGGCACACATGTGCATTTGAACACTAATAGATTTTTGTGGTTGAAATGCAATCTTTTTCATTTAAATGTGGGGTTTTTAAAGCGGGGGAGAAATAATGGTACCAATTAATAAAGCTTTCTTTGGAAAAATTTAAATCTTGTATTGGGTGATGAAGATAATAGAGGGTATTAAATCTTGATTCTTGACATCTAGAAAACCCTACGACCTAACACAATCTAATGGAATTGACCAAAAAAACCCAAATAGAATCAACCCTACTATAGGAGGAAGGACTGTGATGAAACTTACCATTTTGCAAGCGAGAGCCGAATGCTCGTGCTGCGAAGGCGAGCGAGCGAGCGAGAAACGAATGTTGTCTTTGTTGCGGGGCGAGGGCGAATGTTCGCAAGCGGAGGCGAATGCGTGCGTGATATCAAACGTTGTGTGGCTATTGCGACGGATACGAAGCAATAAAAATCATTTTTGTGTTGTGCGCATATAAGTTTCGTATTTGTATTTAGCGCGCATATAAGTGTCGTTGTACGAAACGGCGAGAAGGCGTCGCTATTGCGACGAAGGCCTCCAAACGGCTAACGAGTCGACACCTATGTGGCACTTGCGACGTTTAGAGACGTCATTGCAATAGCGATGCGTTGGGCCATGGTGTCGCGGTGCCGACGTCTTCCTCAAACGTCGCAATTACAACATTTTCTAAGTGTCGGTATTGCGACACTTTTATATAAACGTCGGTACGGTGTGAGTTTCGTGGATGGAAAAAAAATTTGAGAAAATTTCCGACATTTGGTCAAAAGCGTCGGAACCAAGTGTCGGAATTTCCGCCAAATGTAGTAGTGAAACTTGATTTCAAAAGACTTAGTTAAAAAACTAAACCTTGAAACTGTACCTCATCATAAGCCATTAGGGGAATTTTGAGGTCTAAAATGGACCTCCTAAGAAAAATGTACAACAAAAACAAACTTTATAAGAACCAATAGGATTTAAGATGATGATGTCAACCATGGGGGATGATTCACCATTTTTGGAGTAAAAAAATAAAAATGTTAAAAAATAATAAAATAATAAAACTACTTTTTCAACTCGTATTTTCAAGTTATCTCCCTCATATTTTACTCAAATTTCGAGCGGGAGTATTCGTTGGATGCAAAATTTAATTCCTCATCAAGGGTATCATATTTACGCATACTTTTTGATGGACCCCTTCTACACGAAAAATGAGAAATATATGAAAAAATGCAGGTACCAATCACATTTTCATGTGTTCTCATTTTTACGTGTGTGGAGTCCATCGAAAGTATGAAAACATCTTCAATCCCTAGATGAGGAACCAATTTCTGCATCCCAGCCAGGTATTTCCGCTCTGGGGGGTTGAGTAAACACATAGGGAGATAAGTTGAAAATACGTGTTTGAAAAAATAGTTTTTTTCTTTTTCTTTCCTCTAAAATTTGATGATGTAATCGTATTATTTTATTATTTCTACTATTTTATAATTTCCTTAGGGCCCATTTTAGACCTCCAAAATTCGCCTAATGCGCTGCTGGGTTGGATATTTAACAATGCAAATTTACGGGTGACAGAAATGTATTTGCTGTATTTGCTATTATTGCAAACTTTGTTGATGAAGTTGGATTAGATGTTGTACCACTTGATATTTCAGGGATTATCTTGGTAGTCCTGGTGTATGACGAACGGTATTCTGCGAAGTCATGAGAACAAATATCATTTGATCAAAGATGGAGTATAGTATATTGTGAGAGCTCATTGTAAGAAAGCGAATATCTCTTTAATTAATGCAGGGCAAATGAAGAGGCTAAGTAAATGCAAGTAAAAATTTGTGCTTCTTGCCAATTCGAGAAAAGGAAGATGTTAGCTATGAATCTTTTGATGTGATTACAAATTTAAATACGATTTGTTTGATGTGGTAAGTCAACAATGTGAAGATGTTTCAAGAACCAAAATGGTTTCCACCCAGAGAATTCGACGCAGTTCGGCTACGGTAGGATGTTCCACTTCCGAATATTGGTATGCTGTCGCATGTCGATCATGGAAAGATTTGGAAATCAAGTCCAAGAGTTTTGAACCAAAAGTATCATATTCCCATACTTTGCCATGTGAACATCAGCTGGTTTGGTTCCAAAGAAGGATGGGACTTGGTGCACGTGTGTCGATTTCCCACGGGCGTCTCCACAAACCAATATTATATCACGTGTGTTCATATTGGAGTAAAAAAAATCAAAAAATCAAAAAACATTATATTGCCTTTATAACTAGAGGTTTTTGTTTATTATATAAAATATTTATATTTTGAGGTTTTTTTTTAAATTTTTGTAGTAGCGGAGTTGGAAAGAAGTGGTAGGCAAGAGGCAAAGACGTGAAAATGCGATTTTTGGTTGTTGGTGCATTTTGAGTAGAAGCAAGGTTTTGGTTGTTGGTACATTTGGAGCACAACTCACCTTCCCTTCCGGTACAGTCATCCCACCTTTTATCGCATCTACACTTTCATCTCGATACGCTTGGAGATACGCTACGCTTCTTGAAGATTGTATAATAGATACATTTCCATTGTCATACAAAGAATGGGGTGTCGGTTAGGCTGCAAGTGGATGAAGTGGATGCACGCATTGATGAATTCATTCATTCGACGTGCTCACCAACTTTGAAGTCAGCATGCTTCTTACCACGGTCGATAGCCTACGCACCTTCTGTTGGTCTGTGAAGGTGCATTTGGAGAAGCGAGCAAGGTGGGAAAGGTGAGGGGTTGGTTCGGCGGTGCGGGGGTTCGGAGCAGAGAAGACGAGGTGGGAAGACGAACGCGGAGGAGCACGGGAGAATAGGAAAATCTGATTTTGAGCTTTGGTTGGATTTTGGTTCGATTGGCTTAGTTGGGAGGGCGGGGGTTAGGGGAAGTAAACATGATTGCGAGTTTTCGATTTGCGATTGCTTCAGGCGGTATGTGAGATATTTGTGGACTTTTGGTTTCTCTTTATACCATAGAAATGCGGCTTGCTTTGATGGGATTGATTAGCCTTTCGCTCCCATGAAACGGACTTATTTGTGACCTTCGATCTTTCCGGTGGATAGGTCTGTGACTTATAATCGGAGATTGGGGCACAGTGGAGAGAAAAAAAAATACTTGCAGGAAGATGCGGTCTTGAAGGGTTAACTGTATTCATTGATCTCTTGAAAACGAGCTAAAATGCTCTTTGATGCCTTTTCTATCCTTGATAGGACACCATGACCTAATCTACGCGGGTAGAGACAGCAAATTGCCCGGAAATTTCTACTTCTTGCTTCTAATTTCGGTCGAGGAACTCGATCTTTCTTGGTATAGTAATGCCAAGGCGGATTTTATTTACGCCTTCCATTGTTCAAAGCCTTACCTACGTGTCATGTTGAGAAATCTAAGGGCCAAAACAGGATATAGAATTTATTACTTGATTTCTTGGCAATTCTTGACACTTTCTTGTGAGTTAACTTGGAGCATTAGTATTGTTATTTAGTTTTGTTTTATCATCAAGACACTTAGTTACTAGGTTGAATCGAGTGTAAAAGTGGTGACACTTCTTCGGGCATACAAATTCACGGAACCATACTATGGTCAGTTTGTCTCTTTCGAGTCTAGATAGGCATTTGACACCTTAATGCCCAAAACAATTTGTAACGAGAAGCAAGGATATGCATACCGAGATTTGGAGATATTTGTAGACTTTTGAACTTTGCTCCTATACCATAGAATGTAGCTTTCTTTGATGGGATTGATTGTGCTTTTCTCCATAGAAACGGACTTATTTATGACCTTAATCTCCGGTGGATAGGTCTGTGACTTATAATCGGAGATTGGGGCGGTGGAGAAAGCAAAAATACTTACAGAAGGTGCGGTCTTGAGAGGTTCTTCCCTTGTTAAGTCTCTTGAAACGAGCTAAAATTCTCTTTCGGTACCTTTTCTATCCTTTATAGGACCTGTGACCTAATCTCTTGTAATTAGGGCTTTGTAAAACTCCCCAGAATTTCTACTTCTTGCTTCCTAATTTCGGTCTAGGGAACTCGATCTTTCTTGAGGTATAGTAATACTCGGCGATTTTTTCTTCTTGCCATTGTACAAATCCTTACCTACGATATCATGTTGAGAAATCTATGGCAAAATAGATATAGAATTTATTACTTGATTTCTTGGCAATTCTTGACACTTTCTTGTGAGTTAACTTGGGCATTAGTATTGTTATTTAGTTTTGTTTTATCATCAAGACACTTAGTTACTAGGTTGAATCGGGTATAAAGAGTATTTGAAGCACTTCTTCTAGGGCATACAAATGCACGGAACCATACCATAGATGATTTTGTATCCCCTTGAGCGTATCCAGGCACCAAATGATAGGCAAAACCTTAAGTAGTTTTTGCCTTGTTAGCATACTAAAAGGGAATAGAAACCCAAATAGAGGAAGTGCTACCATAGAATTTGAGAACCACTCTTGAGCCCATAAGTAAGGCTAATGAACTATTATGCATAAATACATTTCAAAGAAATAAAATAAAAAATTTAAGGAAACACTCTTATTAATAATATAAAAGCAAAATAGTACTCACAGCGGATGCCAAGTTCTTCACCAGTGGGTTCTTTAGGGGCTAAAAAAGAAACAGAATTGCGAAGACGGCCTTTGAAACATCCGATGTGGAACCAATGAGAAAATTAAGCATAATTTTTGTGTGGGTTTTCAAGCACCTTTGGAAATGATTGGTTATATCTTCCTTGATTTTCTTGAAGCCCATCCTTTAAGAAAGAATCTGTCTTTGGCAACCAAGTTTACGCAGAAAGGAGCTTAGTGATTTTGGTTAGATTCGTCTTACCATTTTCTCCTTTTTGTTTGGTCTTTAAGATGTAAAGATAAATTTCAAAGGCTTTAAAAATAATTCTATAAAATGGATTGGCATGATTTTGTAAATGATATATCATGTTAAATCGATACCAAGTCCTTTCTTCTTGGAAAGTATATCATAGAAACACATATCGAGAGCATAATCGGAAATGAATAAGAAAGTGAAGTCATGTAAAGCTAGGTTTATATTCTTTCCATTGCCATATAAGACAGTTTTGTAAACCCCATAAAAAGGTACATTAGTACATTTTTACAACATTTCCGGGTTTCCCACACATAAGAAAGGGGTTGACTTGTCACATCATTAACAATAATTGCTCTATCTATTCATAGTACAGCTTCATTCTTGATTTTTTTTTTTAATTATTTTAGTTTCTATGGACCTAAACAGATTTCAGAAATTAAAAACAAAGACTAAGTGTGCATACCTTTTCCCAAGGTACAAAACCATTCTTACTGTGATAGCACCCATCCTAATTTCTCCGTGGATGAACAAATCTCCAAAATTAAACATTTCCTAACCAAGACCTGCTGTTTCCCAAAGAAAAAACAGTTCTTGCTAATGACAGTTTCTCAAGATCTAACCTATCTATTGGACTAAGATCCTCTCAGTTTTTCAACACAAGACATGGGAAATTTCTATGGATGCTTGGTGGGTTTATTGCTACTGCTAACATTCATTTTCCAATAATATTTCTGCTATAGTTCACAACATACAGCATACAGAGGAGAGCCAAAAAGATATAGGAAAATCCACTACAGGTTATAAATACTGAGCTTAATTCGATAAATGAAAAAGAAAATGAACAGAAGATGCAATAGAGGTATCCACATAAACCTACACAGTGATTTTAAACTGGACAAAACCCCTTCCAGATACCTGCAACAGAGGTATCCACATAAACCTACACGGTGATTTTAAACTGGACAAAACCCCTTCCAGAAAAAAGATAAAATCAGACCTATATTAACGAACAAAATTTAAACTGTATAGAGTTTTCCTTAGAGACAATCATCTTACTGAGTCTGATCAGTTCTGTCTTTCCAACTGTATGCTCATTGGTGGTGATTGCCAGTTTAACGCCCATGCTTCCTTCAAATTAAATATTTCCCTTCTCGAGTTTGCTGAATGTTGCAAAACTGTTGCAAGGGTATGTAATTTGGTGCCCCCTATAGAGGATAATGGGTCGCGCAGTCTAAACAGTCCACATTTTCACTTGGAAAATAATAGAAGACTAAAACTAAAACTAGTTACATTTCAACAAACACTAGATTGGACATATGTTTCGCGGACAGTACTCTGAGCCACTATAAGATTTAGCCATCACATGCACACTGGATTGTTGCAAAGCATGTGTTGAGATAACTTCATGGGACCATCAATTTTGGACTGAGATATATTGTCGAAGATGTAAGACTACATGGGTACTCTAATGTTGATTGGGTTTGTAACTCTATTGAAAGCACGGGGGCGTCACTGAAAAACCAATACTGTGGGAGTGATCTATCAAACAAATGATACATTCATCCATGTAAACCAACTACATTCCTAATACATGAAAAGTAGGTAGGCAAATTTAGGAATGTGTGCATAAAGGGTGGCATGTTATCCAAAAATAAGTTAGAACCATATGCCTTCTGCCATAACGATGAATTCATATCCAAGAAGTGTGCCATGGCACATGTGAACACACCGGCAATAGTCAAGACACTCATCATGCTAAACAAAACCCTTAGCAAACATGTAACTCCTCCAAATCTACATACATTGGATGATGTGACATGTCTCCAAATATGTGAAAATGAATGGATCCATGTGAGAGAAACATCCAAAGGTGGAATTTACACTAGGATACCTCAAAAAATAATGCTTAGTATTTAAGGTAAACATCCTAGCAATCCTCCAAATATGAAATGAAGATCCTAAAAGGTGGTGGTCCATTAACACATATGCATGAAAGCAATAGTGTATTAGCTCCAAAACAGACTTCTTCCAAACACGATTTGCTTGGAAAAGGCCTCGTGTTATGTGAGGGGTAACACTCTCCATAAACTCTCAAACACTATGGATTGACCAAATAAATGTATATATTTTAATCCCTGACTTCTTTCATGATTGGTCTTAGCTATGTTCTTCCATTCCACTAAGGGGATACCCTAATTTTTTTTTTCATGTCCACAAATCCATGAGCATTTTTTCTTGATATTTTACAAAACTCCTTCTAGGATAAGCCAAGGAATGCTAGAGTACTACAATTACTACCAATATAGACTTCCAAATGTCAATTTTCCTCTAACTAACAACCATCTATTACATTAATGCTTTGTTTAATCTTTAATATTTTCTAATAACTAGAACCAATCCCTCTTTCCATATCCGTTTCGATTTAGAAAGATTCCAAGGCATTTGAATGCTTCCTTGAATTCAATATGAGGGAAAAAATTGTAACTAACTTTCTAGTTTAGTTTCCAAGCATATTGCAATTTCATGAACTTTAACCTCCACAATCATAACAACACTTTATATCTCTAGAATTTGGTGTAGTTTTTGTTGCTTCTCTTAGAGATCCATTACTTAACAAGAGTACATTATCTATGAATAAAAGATGAGATAAGGATGATACCCTTGTAATCTTGGTTTGTAAGTTGGGGTTCTAACTTTTTGTTAGAGTTTTATTGAGAAGTGTTGTAGCTCAAATATTTCGGGTGGGTTGGGATATCGAGAACCCACTGACAGGGCAAAGTGTATACACAAACTGAAAAATCCCCTGGGAAGCAAATGCCAGAATTGAAGGCAAGTCCCATGCGGTGCAGCTGTCCTGGACTGTAAAATAACCTTGACCTCAACTTTTGGAGTTGGTTCTATTTTGTATAATTTGTCTATTGATTTAATTGTGTCTGAGGTCACTTTCAACCCATTGATATTTCACTGTGGGATTTTCTTTTTGTGTCCACTGGAAGGTTGAAGCAACTGATCTTGATGGGGTATTGAACTGTGGTTCAGAAGTTTTCTGAATCATAGATTACTTTGTTGAGTTAGATGGCTTGTCAAAAATGAGTATGATCTTTAAATTAAAATTATATCAGTGTTCTGCAATGTATTGATCTGTTGCTCTATTGGGTAGACTTACATTAACATCGATGTTAAAAGGAGATCTTGTTTGAGGAAATTTCTGAATTGTAGCATACTTTGTTGAGTTAGAGGTTTTTTTTACATATAATTTTTTAATAAACAACTACTGTTAATATATCTATCTATATATATAATTTGTTATCTTATAATGTATGTGTAGGTTGTAGGTTGGCCTTTTCATCACGCTATCAAAAAGTTACATCTGATATGTCGTTGTGTTACTGGGCTGCCTGATTGATTTTCCTGATGGGAAACCAGACTAGTTGAACAAATTTATAGTCTTCAGATTGCTGAGATTTTGCGTTACAAGAGCATCTGACATGACAAAGACTGCTGAGGATAGGCATGCAGGCCTTTTCTTACCGATTTCCCTTCCATGATATGCATTGACACAAAAATTGAGTGCTTAAGACCCAAGACTATAGAGTTGACAATAAAATCCATGCTTTTATGGTTCAACGCCCTTGGCTGGTATTCCCATACTGCTCTATCCCCAAGCGCGTTAGAGGGCTTGTTAAAATTGAGTATGATCTTTAAATTAAAATTATAGCAATGTTCTGCAATTTATTTTTCTGTTACTCTGTTGGGTAAACCTACATTAACATACTGGTCAAAAGGGGTATTTCTAAGCAGGCATTGCATCAACAAATTTGAGAATCACATGGCTATGTTCAAAATCTATTTATAATTTGAATGCCTCATTACATTGTTTCTCAAACATAGGAATCCTCTACAGGTCTGCAATCTATATGTATCAGGTTCCATATTCTAGATGATCTGAAGGAATGAGAAATGATTAGTGCATTGATTGATTGGATTTTTACGTGCATAAGTTGTATGCTGCTATTATTTGATTTTATTAGTAGTCTCTTTCAAACTGGGCCTTGTTTTAAACGTGGTGTTCGTTCACTGGTGATATTTGCTGAAATATTAAGCAGTGGCTTTGGAAATCGCTGTTATCTCTGCCCTATCTAAATGATATGAGTTTCAAAGGGGCGAATATGTTTGCAAGAAGGTCCCAAGTCCATGTTTACATCCTAAAACCTGGTGTGCACCGGATGGAAACACTTACAAAAATAAAATAAACCAGGCTATTAAATTCTGTCATTTTGGCAAGAGCTGGATTTTGAAATCTCAAGGTGGCCTTATTCTGTTGTAGTGTAAAACACCTAGGACTAGTTTCAAAACATTCTGATATTTTCTTGTTCCTTCTTGTTTTTGCATATCCTCCAATGGTAGTAGGTCCAATACAGTGATTTCTACAGGATGGGCTAAGTGTTTTCTCAGCACTCAGCTTTTGGGTATAAGTTATTGTGGTGTTAAAGACTTCCCAAGCTTCAATGGGAATATGAGTGCTCAAACAGTAAGGCATACTGCTTTACGTTTTCCCTGAGCATCTTCAATTCAAAATAAATATGGGGCCTACTAGTGTCACAAAAAATTCAATATGTATTTGTGACAACTATATATTGCTTGCTAATAAGTTAAAAAACGATACTTCTATCACACAAGTGTGCACTAAGAATGTTTTGTTGGTTTGGTCTGTTAGATTGCAATTATACGAGAATATGACTCGAACCGTTTCTTCAACTCCATTTATTCCCAACCTTTAGATAGTGGTACCACAACTGTATAGATGAAATAATCCACTGGATTCTATCTTCTAAAAATTGAAATAATTACTTATCTATACATTAATGATTAGGTATGTGCATATAACATGTCCATTTCATACGTTTTCCTCTTCAATGTGAGATTTTGCACGCCATAAGTTCACATAAGTTCACAAGATTTGACATTAAAGTTTTGATTATTTTCTTAGAGAACACAACATACTAAAGGATAAACATGTAATAGACCTTCTTATATCCAATAATTTGGATCATGTTGGATTAGGTAATGAATCTTTTTATATGCAATCATTTGCATTGTGCTATGTTAGGTATTTTCATTGTGCTATGTTAGGTATTGATTTAGACGATCAAACTTACTATTATAAATGTGATATAGATAAGAGAGATAATACATTTTATTAATGTCCAAGAATAAACGACAAAAGTATGTCGGAAGGACTAAAGATAGTATATCCATTGTCAGTACAAAGTGGTTGTGCCAAGTCAATATGGTACGCAAGAGTAAGGATTATCGAGGAATGTAAAAGCTGATTCAACTTAACAATTTACATCAAATTATAAATCTTTCGGGAAATCACATTAGAATTTTAGGAACGACTGCATTTCGAACTACCAATCTTCATTATCCTGATGATGAACTACAGTTGGTAGTTCGAAACGCGTCGTTCCTAAAATTCTAATGTGATTTCCCGGAAGATTTATAATCTAATATGTTATGGATCACAGAAGCTTGCACTCTCAAATTTACATCAGGTCACTGCATGCATAAATGAGCACTTAATCTTTGTATCTTGCCTTTCTATTTCTTTTATTCTCAATCAGTAAAATATGAAGAATTTCTTTATATATCAAAGAAAAATCAGAATTGGGAAACTAAGAGCCAAGACCTAGATGAGCAAAGTATCGAAGAATTCAAAACTTTAGAATCCATTTCATACCAACGAACAGTAAAAGCTATGATGGTTTGGTTTTGACACGGTTTTGACCTCTTTAGGACACAAAAAATGATGTAAATAAGGCCAAAATTGAGGCAGATTTTGGGGCCTAAGCTTGCTTATAAGTTTGTCAATGTTTGATTCAATAAATCAACTCTCAAATCTGTTTTAGTACTATGTTTTATTTCTGGTTTTAGTTCCATTTGAGGAATCCATCGATAGTACATTTTGAATCAAAGTGTTTCATCGCAATAGTAAGAGTTATTCATGTTTTTTGAAGATTTGAATTGAAAGTGCATACCTTGCTTCCTTGCTCTTTTTTCATAATAAACCAATATGTTTGTGGAATTTTACTTAATTTTTCATTTATTTATGTGCAAAAACAGATGGACTTGTCTTATAAAATTACTATCGATGAAGAGAAACCTGTCATTGGCATTGTCAGGTGTCGAGAAGGTTGTACATTTGCTGAAATCCGTGATGAAATTGTAGATGATGGAATCGTTGAATACCCTTTTGATTTTATCCATGATGGAGTAGCTCTAAATCCAAAGCAAGAGAAGAAATGGAAAGTTTATACAACACTTTTAGGCATCAAGAGGAAACTAGACACATTTGATGTGTAAACAAGGTGTGCAAACGCAGTGGAAGCAATACCAATCTTTGAAAACATTGAAGAGAATGTGGAGGAACCTATGCATAAACAACCAAGAGTTGAAAATATGCCTGTGTCAGTGGAAGAAGCCACAATTGTTGATTCTTGTGTATTGGCATCTTGGGAAAAAAAAGTGAAAAGTTTAATGGAAGAGTTTGTCAATGAGAAACTTACTCTCAAAGTATATTCAGAAAAGGGAGAATCTAAAATAAAGATCCATTGTGAAATTTGTGGCATTGATTATGGAATAGGTGATGTATCCTTGGTAGCGCGAACAATGCGCAACTTCAAAAACCATCATATGAAAACAACGTCCCATCAACAACGCCTTTCAATGCCAAGTGGTAGTGAAATTCCTTCATGTAACAAAGTACAACAAACAACGATGGTTGGAGATCGATTTCATATTGATCAAGCAATCAAACTTCTAGATGATTTCAACAAGACACAAGAGCCTAATTTGTTCAAGGTGGTGGAAGCAACACTTGCAGACTATAAGGACATGAAAAAAGTGAGAGTTGAATGTACACGATGCAATAAATGGTTTTGTTTAGTTCCGACAAGTGGTAATATTGTCAGTTCTATAAATGAACACATGAAATCAAAGAAGCACACTACTACTACGACAAATGAGGCTTCACATCAGGAGATTGGGCTGAGGAGTGGCATAGTTGGGAGACCTAAGAAGCCTACAAATGATAAGTCCCAACAAAGTTTGACTAGGTTCTTAGTGCCATCATCACCATCAGTATTACATAGAGGTTCTACAATTGCAACTCCTACTTCAGGTGTGTTAATTAGTGGTTAATTAATAGTTTAGACTAAACTTGAATATGAATTTGTATATTATTTGGTTATCGTACTTCTAATTATTTATTTATTTATTTGTTGTGTTGTCATCTTATTATAGGTCAATTGTCTCCCTTGTTACTACAATGTTGGGGGTATTGGTATCCTTATATTGATAGAAATGGGGAGAGATTGGAAACAAAGGTCCTAATGGATGATAAAAGGGGTGGAAAATTATGGGCCATAGAGAAGCATACCAAGATCATGCTATGTTATGAGGGTATTGAATGTCGTATTGATGGTACATATAGGCATATTCATTGCCAGAGGGATTCTGAAACAGGGACCCCTTTTGATTCACTAACATGTAGATTTTGTAAGTTGGTTCCAGAATGTAATGACTTCAGGATGCGATTATATCGTGAATCAAGGTGCACCAATAAAAGAAGTGAACGAGATACAGGAAAAGGTAGAAGATTGGACTATTTGACTCAAAATGAATTGAAGAATGTTGCAAGGGTTACAAATGCTAATCATAGATCAACAATGCGAGCTCTTTGGTGGGAGAGGACAAAGGTTGCTACACTCTCTATTAGAATGAGATCTCTAAAGGAAAAGTTGTTTGAATCGGCAGAAAGGAAGGATGTCTTTAGGTTTTGTAAGGATGTTTGTGAGGCACATAAGCAAGGAAAATTACAAGGTAAAGATGCGGTTTGGGAATTTGTCAAGGATATATTTCATAACTTGATTCATGAAAAAGCAGGGAGAAGGTATAGTACATCCACAAAATCCCTTTATGAGATGATCAAGTTATGGGGAGGTCCTAGATTACATAACTTTATTAGCTTGAATATAGATGGTCCTTCAATATCTACAACTTTAAGGAAAGTTAAAAAGTCATTGACATATATTCCAGGGGAGCACGAACACATTTTTGAGGCAGTTGGAAAAATTTATGCTTCTTATAAAGCCAAACATGGTATATATGGACCAATTCTTGTATGCCTTGCAGAAGATGAAACAATTGTGAAAAAATATGTTAGGTGGGTAGCAAAAAGCGATACACTGGTGGGGTTTTGTGGTTTGAAAGAAGAACATCAATGCCAATCACATTTCTTAGTGACAGTTGGTGAGGGAGATGCAGGCTATGAGATTATAACAAATTCTTTTAAAAACAATGTTATTGGACATTATGCACGTGTTATTATTGCAAACCCTTTACATGAAAAAATTCCTCGTTTGGTTGTGGTTGTTCATCCAACATGCAATAAATTCAATGCAAATTTTGTTTATCAACAATGGAAAAAGGTAGAATTTATGTGGAAGAAACACGTAGAAAACAATTTGGGACCTATTGTTGGTCATTCCTCGGATGGGGATAGCAGAAGAAGACAACTTATGTTGAAGGATTATTCTTCAACATCGGGTCCTCGATATCAAATTCCTTGGGAAGGGTGGAGGCTAACTGGGTTGTACAATGGTTGCAATGTAACAGGATTGCATTACCAAGATTACATCCACAACGACAAAAAGATAGTGAATCCTTTGTTTAGCGGTTGACGAGAATTGGTTTTAGGAAATGAGTACATAAGTTTTGGCCATGTCAGAATGGTTTATCACACTTTTAAAGTGGATGATCACAAGCTTAAGTGTGAAGATATAGAGAGGATGGATCGACAAAATTGGGGTTCCGCACAACGGTTTGCTTCAAGGCATGTTCAGAGGTGTTTGAGAGAGTTGAGAAGTACACCAAGTGGAAAGTTAGAGAGGACACTAGCTACAGAGACTTACCTAATGATTGTTGCTGACTACATTGACATCTTTATGTCTCATAGTTTGAGCCTCTAGGAAAGAGTGCGAAATGCTTCACGAGTTCATCATTTCTTCACATTATGGTTATGTTGGGTACAAAAACAATCTCATACTAATGTCAACATAAATTTCATCAGCAGAGAGGCATATCAAGATGTGAAAATTT
This sequence comes from Pinus albicaulis, assembly GCA_034641835.2. Classification (NCBI taxonomy): domain Eukaryota; kingdom Viridiplantae; phylum Streptophyta; class Pinopsida; order Pinales; family Pinaceae; genus Pinus; species Pinus albicaulis. The sequence continues at coordinate 20,238 of JAXQQM020059042.1, read as the reverse complement.
CTTGTCATTTTGCAGTTTTGTTGATGAGATTGTTTCGAGATCAATACTCTAACTTGCCATGTGTTTTGCACTTGACTGGGTCAGATGTATGTGAGAACTTCTTTAGCAAAGTTGGTGGGATGGTTGGAGTGGAGAGGGCTTATGATTTCACTGACTTGCTTCATGCTGTTGGAACCCTTAATAGAGTTGTTGAAGAAGAATCAAATTCTCAAGGGCTTCATTTTAATAAATCCCATAAGAAGCAAGAAAACATTTGGAATAAATTGCACCAAGAAACAATACAAAATATTGACATATTGTCGCAATATGATTCAATCTCCACAGACGCTAAAATTGTAGAAGCCCTTAAGAATGGATTGAAGGATGCACAAGACATTTTATCAACTCTTGGAATGAAACCAGAAAATTACACTCAATGTTCGTGGTGGGTTAAACCATGGACAGAGGATAAAGATTATTCAACATTTCAAATTGTGGATGAAGTGGTTGATGATTCTCCACCGAGATGTTCCAACTCTATATTTCAATCTTCATCTTCATTGGTACACAATGAAAGTGAATTTCAAATAATGGAAAGTGAGTGGAGACACGATTTGGATGAAATTTTAGATTCCACTGATGAAAATGTAAGCAAAACTATAAAACCAGTGGTGAATCTTGATGGTAAGGATATGTTCAAAGCATGTTTGGTTAGTCAGTTGAATGGAAATCCAACATTATCCAAAGATAGGTTAACAAAAGTGAGAAGTGGGGTCTACTTTAGGCGAGATGGGAATACTCTACAAAACGGTGTTTCAATTGGCTTTGGAATTGGATCAGATTGTGGGGTGTTGTTTGAAAACAACTCAATTCCTCCCACTGAACGTACTGCAAGAAAAGGTGTTCCTCGAAGTACAAAACAAGGTGTTTCTTGTGGAATGTGGTACATTGGAAGGGTTCAATGAATAAGGAAGAAGGATGGTAATAGGGTGTTTGATTACCATAATGACATCGACCTTTTGGATAGATTAGAAGGCATTGAGCTTCAATTATGTTGGTACAGTCGAATAAAGGGGCAACGCTTGTATAAATATGATTTGATTGATCATGCTTTTGTACAACTTGAATCTGTTATAGCAATCGCAAACTTATCGTACAATGCTAAGAATGATACATACAAATTAGAAGAAAGTGATTACAAAGTTTTTTCAGATTTTGTGAAAAATTTGAACAAGGTTAATTTTCAAAACATTACACTTTCACTTTCCTTATGTATTTCCATATGTTGGATTATTTATAAATAGTTTTTGGTTATATTTTTGTTGATTTGTTTGTATGAATCTGATGTTAATTTTGTACTTTTTGGCTTTAGGTATAGTGAATACTTCAAATGGTGAATGTTAGAGATAACTCAACCTTTTTTTGCTACCTACTTTTTGGTGTAAGTTTCTTTCACTAGCCATTTATCTTTTTGTAGTTGTGTTTCATTCAAACATTAATTTGGTATTTCTTCCATAAAAACAATATAATTACATACCTATATAACTATATGTACCCCTTACCTCAACACATATATACATTTTGAATATAAGGGCATCCCTTACCTCAACACTTATGTTGGATGCCTTCTATTGTGGTTCTTCTGAAGTTGGTCCATTTAATCACGAAAAGCAAGAAGAATTGGTTCCTTTTTTTATGAATATGTTTTGAAGAAACGTCTATGGTTCTTCTCACTAATGTTAATGTTTTCCTTGAATTTTTAGATTAATGGTTCTCTTCCTAGAAAGGATATCAAGGATCTAATGGCACGGGGTTCAATCATGATGGTTTCTGTTCACTCAAGTCAACAAATTTACACCAGAGCAATGGCTAACACATGAAGTGCATTTGATTTTGAATGTTTTTGTGGTAGTTGGATTTCCTATTTTTCAAATTGGACATATAAATCAGATTTTGTAGCTCAAAAAATGTGCCATCAGAGTCTTTTTGCAAGTATTTATATTTTGGCCACCTTGATATCATTTTTATTTTTATTTTTGCAAAAATATATTTATTGTTTTGGAAAAATAGGCCCTTGTAATATGGCCTATATTGGATATATCACATGAGAGCTATTGTACTTGGAGTTTTTTTTTTGATAATACAGAGGCAGTTGCAGTAAGAATTTTGGGATTCATGTGGTATGGCTTTATAGCATTGTATCTCCTTCGTGTTTCATTTCATCGAATGTCTTCTCAGTTCCATTTCATATCTTATGCTTTCACTGATTGTTCTAAAGAGTTATAAATAGAATTCATAAATCAATTTATGCTCTGTTTTTTAAGGGCAATTATGTTGTGTTACTTTCTTCTTATAGAATGAGTTAATTATCTAAATGCTCATTCTAATTCCATTTCTCATCCTACACTGCAATGACAAAGCCTGAAAGCTATCAAAGTATACCTATCTTGCCCCATTATCGCTACTATAATTCGTTTAGCTAACAACTTTATAACACTATCCTTGCTAGCAACAATAGGTTTGAATTGGTGTCATCATCACTGCAAGGAAAACCCCTAAACTTGATACTGATCCAGGATTTTCAGATTGCTGAACACCATTTCCACAACTTTTTATTGAGTTTTTCTTTGACTACATCACGGAGATTGCTGCAGCGCTGGCTCTTACACGGATGGGTGAAGCTGGCTGTAGAGTTGACACTACATCCAGGCTTGCCCAATGGAGAATAGAAAATTTGGCTTCTTATACTTCCTACAGGAAGTACGATCCTTTCAAGATAGGGGTGTGGAATTGGTAAGCATCTTTATTCTGGATTTTTTCAACAGTCGTATTGATGCTCAACATACAGATGGGGAATGGTCAGTAGAAAAGGTTCTTCAGGTCATAGTTGCTAATAGCTGGTCATGGCGGGGTGAAGGGATGAAGGTACAGAATTGGCTATGACATGGTAGAAAATGACGATAGTAATATGAAAAAAACTTTGTTTTGAAAGAGTCATGTTTCAGTATTTGAATTTGATTTTATTATTCTCTATATTTGTTGTTAGTGGTTTGATTTGTCCTAATTATAGATGGTTTGTGTGTTTTTTAGATGTTCACCCAGATAAAATTCACCTATGAGAAGGAACTTCACCCAGAAGAGTTTTTTATTCCATATGTGTGGAAGTTAGTTGTATCGCAGAGGTATGGTAGCAGACACATTCTTAGGATTTATAATCTTCTGATCTCCCCTACTGCTGAAGTTTTTCTGTTCAATGAAATAGTGATTTACAACGATTTTTTTCTTCATTAAAAATGAAAATCGTCTCAAAACTAACATGTTTTTTAGTCAGTTCATTATATGTTAGTGGTCACTAATGCAAGGTAAAAGTGGGTAAACCCCTCAACAATTTGTAATTTTCTACAGTCCAAGATTGCACGCAGAAAGACTTCATAGATGATATGTTAAATTGTTTAATACCATGCCTCGGTTTTATAATTCATGACTTGTTGAAAGCATCAATTTTCTACATTTATTTACAATGTGATCTGTGTATTGTATTCAGTGGCATGGATTTCAATCTCAACACCATTCACTTATTTCAAGCAAGGTCACCTACAGAGGTGAGTATTCATTACAACCTTTGGTTCAAGATAGGGGTGTGGAATTTGGCCACTATACTCCTATTTGACCATTATTCTTCAGCCCTACTCTTCTTCTTGATTGCCACTTGATTTGAGATCTACAAAATGAGCGATTCTTATTTCAGTGTCATGGCTATTGTTTGAAAAAATGTGACATATACATTTTACTGAGGTCTCCTATTTGAAAATCTAGGGGCTAGTAACATACTTGGGTCATTGTCTCCCAAATAAGGATACATGTTGCCAATGGCCTTGCAGCATTCATGGGATGATGAAAAAAGTGCTAGAACCACATCTTGACTCAACTCTGTGCTACAACCAGAAAAAATAGTCAAGGTTAAAACCTCGGTGAGTGTAGATTCTGTGTAATCTAAAACCTGGGTTATGAATTTTCCTCTAGTCATCAAGTGTATGTATCAGCGATTATATCAATATGGTGGTCCCTCTTATACATCTTAATCGTAGAATTGTCCTTCTTGACCTCATTATCCTTAGGCTCTAACTACTCAATCTGTTGTGAGTGATGACTCTAGTTGCAGAGACATAACCAATAACAATGGGGTATTTGATAGAATAAGAAGGGAGAATTATGGTTGAATGAGAGAATATGGAGATATAGATTTTCCTAGTACTCTCAATCGTAGGCTCTTAACCCACAAAGAGAACGTGATCACCAAAGTGTTTGAGCCATAAGTTTATGTAGCTCAATATCTATGTGCATGAGTGTTTGACATTAGCATAACTCAAGGATTAGCATAGAGGATTGGTCCTAAAGGTTTTAGTGAAATTTCCTCATTTCCTCGTAGATTTTCTATATATACTGGGTCCATTTGAAGTTAAAAACCCTGGTATGTTAAGAACTACATGAATACGGTTAGCAGTGTAGTCAATATTTCTTTAAAATATAGTGTGAATATTATTAGGCTCATACAAATTTTTGGAGGAATTTAATGTCGGTGAATTTATGGGGCTACTGTTTTACAGGGGCTTTGTTTGGATTCTCACAACTGAAAGTGTTGGAGGTTGGTTTATCAGCTTCAACGAAGGTTATAGAAAAACAATCAAATAACTCTAGTTCTACAGTAGATTCTAGCTCAGGGAGAAACAAAACTACTGACATTTCCCCTGCCCCTTCCTTGAAAGGAAACATCACTAGTACAAGCTCGGAAAAGACCATTGCCAAAGCCATCAAAGCACCTACAAATAGTATGACTGCAGTAAGTGCCACATCAGGTCAGAGTTGGTGTGTAGCCATCAGCAGTATAACTGATTCAAGGTTGCGGACTACCCTGGATTATGCCTGTGGACTTGGAGGAGCAGACTGTGGAAAAATCCAGCAAGGAGGCTCTTGTTTTATTCCTGATAGTGTCTTTTCTCATGCTTCAAATGCTTTTAACAGTTACTACCAAAAGAATGGGATGGCACCAGGAACCTGTGATTTTGCAAGTACTGCAGTAATCACTACTACAGATCCAAGTAAGTGGCATTTTAACTACTGTCATCATTATTTTCTTTAGAATTTTCTTCCTGTAAGTAGGTAGAATTTTTAGGGGAACACTTTAAGTGGGTAGGTTCTGGAAATGGTATTTTCCAATGTGGTTTTGAACCTTTGACCATGTCAATGGCTCTTTCCTTGGTGCTGAAAAGCCCTGTAATTAGGATCAAATACAACATATGATAGCCCTAACCAATTTTTTTAATAATGAATAAGTAATCCCTAAATGCAATTTTTAAAAACTCAAGGTGGAAAGGCAGTTAAGCGTCCGTGAAAAATGCTTTCTACATAATCTAGGAAGTTATTGATCTCACCACCTCGTATTCCATCTGTCGCAAGTATGAGTTAAGTTTTCTGGAGTTGCTCTCGTTTTCCACCCTTATGATCAAGTTCAACATACTAGTGTGGATTGCTATCTCCACCGCTCCCTTCCTCAAGCTGCACTTTGTCCAACACTTCCCTCGACTAATGGCTTCTCTACTATTGAACTTCTTTCCCTTGTATGATGGGAACCCTTAACAAGCATATCTAGAAGTGTATGTTTGTATCTCCATCAACTAGTTGAAAACAGAGCAAGATGTGGAACCTTCTTTAATTTGTATCATACTAACAAATCTCCTTCTTCTTATGTATGTAAAATAGAGGGTTCCTCGGGGCAAGGAGGTCAGTCTATAGCATAGATATTATTATGCAAATAATTCACCTTCATATAAATTCATTGGAGTTGTCCTAAAGCATATGTGAAGTATACTTTGTGTGTTTGTGTATATATATATATATAGGATCTGATAGAGCTATTTAGGAAACCTTCTTTTGAAATCTAAAGGCTGTGCTATGAAATTTCCTTCGGTCTACCAGCATTTATAATGATGTGATGGTCTCTCTTTCCCATGAACCATGACTTAAAAAAAAAATTCAAAGAAGTGTTACTCAAGCTTTCTCAAGTACACCGCCATGGGTTAATTACAAGAGTGACACAAGGTTACACCCTGTACAAAGTTCAAACAACCTTATGTTTTTTTTAGACTGTTAAGCAAGGACTTTTGGATTTCAGTGAGTTTTTCCAGAATCCAGATAACCCGGGTCAGGTAGTTGATTGTGAATGTACCTTCATGTGCATGGAGTTATAATCTACTTTACTCATGGGGTATCTCTTATATGCCTGTTTCGATCTATTCACTTCTCTGTTCAAGCCAACTAGCCTTTAATGTTGTATTTGCATTGATATTGACACATGGAAAATAGAGAATAGTAGGTAAGTTTCCTCAGATGCATTTGACCAATATTTGATACTAGCTGACTATAGAATTTAAGTTTGTCTGAACAGTGATGCCAAAAGATAGAATGCTTGAAGAGAAGAAACAATGGAGTTATTTAACATGACTTGGGTTCATCAATGTGTTCATAAAGAGACTATTATACTCTAAACAGTAAAGGTACTGAGCAGAATTGCAAGATTGTTCCTTTGAGCATGGTTGTCTTGAGAATTTTTATATCGAATATTTGCTTGATATCATATGATTGATAGTGAATGAAGACAACATAGATCTTAATGATATATGATACTGTATTTTATGGTTGAATAGTGACAGTTCACTATAGTAGGCAGGTTGGAGCGGATGTGATAATGGTAGTAACAAAATCAGTGGTTGTAGACATTGATTTTAGTAGCAGTGGTAGCCATAAACAATGGGAGAAGTAGTAGCAGTTTCAGCTAGAGTGGAAAAATTTAGTGGGATAGGTGGTAGTGAGAGTGAACAACAATGGGCATCAATGAGAAATAGTGGCAGGAGTGGCAGAAGTGGATGTAATGTACAATTTGACCCCAATACAATCCTTCTTTTGGCTAAACATTTCGACCAATCTACTAGAAATATTATCTATCTTACAAATTGGAAAGTTTTCTTAGAGATATTTGAAGAAGTATAGCTAGAATGTCAAAATTACCCGTTTCTGGAAAGAATATTATTGATAAGGAATTAAAATAGACATTTCTACTAGTAAATCGATTATAAATTGGACAAATGCACTACTGCCTATTTACCATGGTGAGTTCTCCATAGAAGGATGACTTTTGTCTTTTGTAATTGAGATTTTATTCTCCCAAAACTAGAGACAGAGATATAGGTCAATTTCAAGAAAATCTGGGAAGAGATTCGAAGAAGGGATCTATAGAAATGACAGGTAGGATGGAATTGAATGACCTGCACCACCATCAGAAATAAGGCCAGCACCTTTGTGCCTTTTCATTTGTATGTTGTTTGGCATATTTTAAATTTTAATAGTATTTTGCTATGACAAACATAGTTTTATTTCCAATTCCAAATGATGAACAGAAGTCCTTTAAACAGTGATAAATGGAATGCTAACAAGCATGGAGTTAAATTTAAGCCCTAAGCTTTGCCGACCCAAAATCAAAATTAGGAGCACTTCAAATAACCGATCTGAGAGGTGGCATGTAGTTTCCACAAAGGCTTAAGATCTTTCTCTTTGTTTGTTATAAAAAATAAAAGAGAATTACTCTGTGGCTTCAATTTACAGTCATGAATACTTCAGTTTCACAGGTACGGGATGAAATTCTTTCCATTAGTCACCACATAATGTATGCAGTTGTAAGTTGTGTTTTGACATGAATTCAGGCAAGTAACATTGAATCTGAAAACCCCGAATGGACGTAAACGTTAAAGATACAGAGTTTGTAGTATGATACAGAGTTTGGAATATCTAGGTTCTTTTGTCCTATGTAATGACATGGTATCTGAGCTCTCTCTGTCCAAGTCATATCACACTTTAAAAAAGGGACAAGTGGAGTGTATGGCAGCTGATTAAGATGATTTGAATTTTCAGAACATATAATCGAAGACAAAGATCTTAAAAGACTATGTAGCATTGTTCAGAATTCATGGATCCAAAATTTAGAAGATTGATGTGTGAATTTTCAGAAGTCTATATTCATTCTTGTTCGAAGACAGAGATCTTAAAAGACTATGTAGCATTGTTCAGAATTCACAACATTGTAGTCATAGTTTTCCTAAGGATATAGTTATGCTTAAGTAATGGTTTTGCAATCTTGGTTTAGCATAAAATTGTAGTAATCTGACAAATATTCAGACTCATAAGCCTACTAGGGATTTATATATTTGTGGAGTTGATTGGAATTCATACTTTAGATTGCATGCACATGATTCAACCCCTTTCATGTTACTGACATCATGGGTGTCTTCTCTATCATGACTAGAAGATTGAATCTTTAAAGGAGTTTCGATTTATGATTATAGTGAGACCTTTATTTAATACATATTTGAAGCTGGACCAAGGTGGCATCTGCTCAAGGAAAATATGAATCTAATCAATTATACTTGAGGAATCATCACACTGAAAGAGTAGTTTTCATTGACACATGGAAAGCAGAGAATAGTAGGTAAGTTTCCTCAGATGCATTTGACCAATATTTGATACTAGTTAACCAGAGAATTTAAGTTTGTCTAAACAGTGATGCCAAAAGATAGAATGCTTGAAGAGAAGCAACAATAGGTCTACACACAATGTCCTTTAACAATTTGATCCAAGACAGCTCCAGGTTTGCTCCAATAGTGTTGTTCAATAATCCTTTTCAAAGGCTGCACTGAAAAGGTTCAATTAATATTCCTCAAGGTATGCTCAAACCTTATGTTCTTCAAGTCTTCAACAGGGTTCTTTAGGGTCGCCAATTGATTGCTTAACAAAGTCTGAAAGTACTTCAGAGGCCCAATTCTATTCATAAGAGGAGATTACACCAAACCTAATTTATCCAAGCCCATCAAATCTGAGGTCTGCTATCTAAGCCCAACAAATCCAAGTTCTGTTATCTGAGCTACATGAATCTTAGATCCGAGCTACTCTAATGGTACTCTTGCTATAGGTGTATCGAGCTGCACTGGATATTTAGAAGATTGTCAACAGGAGAGTATTCTTCAAAGAATATAAGTTTGATGCGAGGACGAGTATAGGTCACAGTCCTAACTGTACATAGTCTGAGCCTCTAAATCCCAGTTTTTTCCACACAGAACTTACCCGAACAGTCATCTTTCCACAGGTGACTAGATCCAAGTTTCTTCAAAAGATTAGCCTAAGGTCTGTCCACTGTTGAGCTCCCATAGATGACTGATCACACTTGCAATTCAGTGCTGCTACAGGATCGAGCTGTAGTGAGGTCACGCTGAAAGAGTAGTTTTCATTGACACATGGAAAACAGAGAATAGTAGGTAAGTTTCCTCAGATGCATTTGACCAATATTTGATACTAGTTGACCAAAGAATTTAAGTTTGTCTGAACAGTGACGCTAAAAGATAGAATGCTTGAAGAGAAGAAACAATAGGTCTGCACACAATGTCCTTTAACAATTTGATCCAAGACAGCTCCAGGTCTGCTCCGACAATGTTGTTCAATAATCCTTCTCAAAGGCTGCACTGAAAAGGTTCAATTAATATTCCTCAAGGTATGCTCAAACCTTATGTTCTTCAAGTCTTCAACAGGGTTCTTTAGGGTCTCCAATTGATTTCTTAAAAAAGTCTGCAAGTACTTCAAAGGCCCAATTCTATTCACAAGAGGAGATTACACCAAACCTAATTTATCCAAGCCCAACAAATTTGAAGTATGCTATCCAAGCCCAACAAATCCAAGTTCTGTTATCTGAGCTACATGAATCTTAGATCTGAGCTACTCCAATGGTACTCTTGCTACAGGTGTACCGAGCTGCACTGGATATTTAGAAGACTGACAACAGGAGACTGTTCTTCAAAGAATATAAGTCTGATGAGAGGATGAGTATAGGTCACAATCCTAACTGTACATAGTCTAAGCCTCTAAATCCCAGTTCTGTCCACACAGAACTTACCCGAACATTCCTCTTTCCATAGGTGACTAGATCCAAGTTTCTTCAAAAGATTGGCCTAAGTTCTGTCCACTGTTGAGCTCCCATAGATGACTGATCACACCTACAATTCAGTGCTGCTACAGGATCGAGCTGTAGTGAGGTCATGAACTGCCGTTTCAAGGATGCTTAAATATGTCTTCAATAGTTCTCCAATGAAAAAACTCCAACAAATCTTCAATCAATGCTCCAAGCAATGCTTAAGAAGACTGCTTCTAGATTTGCTTCAAGGCTGGCCTAACGTCTACTACAAGAATATATTCAAACTGTCATCATCAAACTTTACTGTCCAAAGCTCCAACTGCTCTGTTGTTCAAGAGCATCAATTGATGCTTTTGCACTTAGTTTTGTGAACAATACGTCAATATTCAAGCCACTGCAATCTGAGCTGAAGTCTTGTGACAGCTCACTAATCCTCCACAGGATGCTGTAGCATATATATCCGAGTGAGACTTCTCCACACAGATCTGAAGTTTAAGTCCAAGCAACCAAATGGCTATCCGAGCTCTTGTATCTAATTCGAATCTGGAAACCCAAACAAGTTTGAGATGCTGACCTTAATTCCGAAGTCTGAGCTTTATATCACGAGTTTCTGTGGGAGTTTATATCACTGTTTTGATCCAAGCATATGTCTTTATCACAGGTCCAAGAAGTATGGAAGCTCCTGAAGTTTTTGCAGCTCTCTGTACAGGTCTGAAGTATTTTGCACGAGATTTACAAAATACTGTCCCTCCTCAACACAACTGTCACAAAGTTATTACAACCCCCTAACACATGTCCGAGTTCTCAGTCCTTTGATCAAGTCATAATCCGAGCCTTTGTTCCTATCATACTTTTGTTGTCCAAGTTGTTGTGTGAACTTAGTCTGAGCTGTCTAGAATCTGATCACTGTAATCAAGCACAGTCACTATAATATTCAAGAATCTGAGCCAAAATATCACTGAGAAACCCTGATCAAAAATGCCCTTGTCTCTTCCTTCTTTTGTTCACGAGTTGTGAACATTTTTTTCTCTTTTCTGTGTTGTTGACCGAGTTCCAAGGTGAGAAAATGAATCTCGGACTGTATATAAATAGGCTTCTTTGTAATGACAACCGAAAAGCCACATCCCTTTTTGGAGGCTGACATGAGTAGGCTAGCACAAGTTGGCTCAAGGACAGATTTATTTCCTTAACTTGAAAAATTCATATCTCCCAAACCACTTTGAGTTTCGGGCCAAGTAATAGCTCATTGGAAAGGAAAAATTATGCTCTAAAACATGGCATAGGTATCAAATTGAGTGGCTGCCTCTAAGATAGTAAAAACATTTTTTAATGTGACTGGTCATTAATTAGTGCAGAATTTGAGGCAGGACAGATAGGCTTCTTCATGGTTTTGGCTTCTTCATTGTTTAACACATTCATCATAGGATCATGGTAGGACATCAACAATGTGTGTATTACATAGTGGTGCAGTGATATATTATAGGCGGTATCATTAGGAAGGTCTCTTTCAATCATCAATCATGTCATCATTTAGTCTTCCAATCTTCATCAAAAACCATCATTAAGTGTGGTCATGCAAGAGTATAACATCATCACAAGTATGGCTTCATTAAGTATAGTTCTTCACATCATGGGCTTGTACTTAGGGACTAGATCACCAATCAGAGACTTGGCAACTTCTTAGGGCAAGACATCATTATCCGGAACTAGGCATCTCAAGAATATTGACATCTCAGTCACAACCATATTGACATCAATGACAATCTTGATTAACAGTTTCACCTTAATAAGACACTAGTTTGAGTACATGAGGTTGTAGTTGGATTTTTGAACAAGAAGCTTTCAAAAGGAAGAGGGTCTAGACTTATGATTGAACACCTTATTTGGTGCAAACATATTCATAAAGATTGATCAATTGATTTTTCATCATCATATAGATCAATTTATATGTCATTTTATAGACATGCACATAATCAATCTTCCAAAAACATGGTTGATCTTTGTATGTCTTAGACCATTAAATTCCACAAATCATAGTGAGATGTGCTTGAGTGTGGATTGAGTAATCACATTGTGGGAATACTAATATGCATCTCTTATGTATATCAAAAGAAGAAAAGTGAATTGTAGAATGCATGTGGAGTCATAAGAGAGGCATCATGTCATTATGTTAAGGATATAAATATAAAGGGGTGTAAGAAATGTTAATGAAAAAACAGATACCTACAATATCTAGTAAAAGTAGGGGTTTTTTAAATTGGGAAAATGCAATGGGTTAGTATTGGTAGGGGGTTAAATAAAGTGATTTTTAGATGTATTTTCCAATATGTAGTCAAATTAAGGGTATTGTTTAGTATGCCACGAACGCACGTGCTATGCCATAGGTTAATTGAGTGATGCCCCTGTGGCAGTACTAGAGGCAGAGATGGCTAGGTGGTTGTAATGTTTTCTGAAGAAACATTGTTGAATGGAGTCCATACAATGTAAATTTCTTATGTTTCTTGAAGAAGTACAATATTAGGCTTGTCAGAGGCTATTTTGGATTTAAGGATCCTTTTCTTATTGGGACTGTTCATTCCTCTTATATTCTAGGATGGAAAAATCATAGTAACGTTTTAGGGGAGAGAGAGATAGCCCTTACCTTTCCTTCGTTGATGAGGTGGATTCCAAGCTCTTAAAGGAATTGATTTTTGGTTTTCTTGCCTCTTTTTCTATTTTTCCCTTTGATGATGTGTTGGCTTGCCTTTAGATTTTCCGTGATTCCTCCTGCTGGGTTTTTTGCTTTGTTTTGGTGCTCTTGTTGCTTCTGCATACCTTGCTATAACATATAGGCCTTGATTTTTTGTATGTGTTCTATGGGGATTCCTTATATGCCCTTCGCATTCCATTCTTTTGTGATTTTTTGCAAGTTTATTCCCATTAGGACTTCCTCAATATCTCTTTCCTCTGGGGTTGGAATGTCCTATGTGATTTCCATTTCTGTGTCCTCTTGGGGTGTGTTGCCATCCTGCGTGAGACTAAATGTTGCATCCATTTCCTTTCCTGCTTGATGTTTGTATCTGTTTCCCTGCTGTGTTTCCCTGTTTCCTCCTGGAGCGTGGTTAGGACTTCGAACTTGTTTTGTTGGGAGAGCATTGGAGGATATTTTCTTTTGTTCGTTATTTTTCTTTGCTTGTATTTGCTGCTTTCTTGGTGTAGCCTTGGTTATCCTTTTTCCCTGCTTGATCTTCTTTTGCTGGGGTTTTGTTTTTTGGGCAGTTTAAAGAAAATATGTCCATGCTCATGGAATTTTCTGCATCGGAAGGGAATATGCTCATATTCTATGCTTTGAGTCCATGTATCATCCCTGAATTTTAGCCTGATGGCTTTTGGTAGGGCTCCAGAGATGTCTATGTAGGCGAAGATGCGGGCATAGGAGATATAATGACCATTTTTTTTGCATTCTGACATTTTTATGTATTCTCCAAGTTCATCCCCGATGGCCTTTAGTATAGAGGGTGCCAAGTAATCGATGGGAAGTGAGTATAGCCTTATCCATATTGGAACCCTAGTGAAGTATTCTTTGTCCGGAGCGAAGTTTTCCTTCCAATATCTCATGTATAAGCCTGTTGAGTTGAAAAAGTAAGGGCCTCCTTCAAATATGTTGTCCCTGTCTTCCAAGAGAGAAAATACCACCATGAAAAAGCCTTTGGATCCTAACTGGAGGTCAATCTCTCCTTTTGGGCTCCATTTGGCATGGATCCATCCTTTAAGGGCACGTTCTGTGGGCCAAATGCCCATAAATTTATAGAAAATCACATGTTCTTGCATGTATTCTCTGTAGACGACAACATCCAGATCCCAAATGATTATTTCCAGGATTTTTTTTGCCTAAGGATTGCAAGAAATTTTCCTTTTAGCTCCTTCCTTTTCATTTTCTTTCATTTCTGGCCCTTCACCTTCAGAGGGAAGGGGGTTTTGATTCACAGAGGCAGTGGCCATTACAGCAGTGGTGGTTGTTGTTGTGGTCACCGAGGGATATATTGCAGCCTGATCAGTCTCTTGCAGAGGAGGGATGGGCCGCATCTCTTGGTTCGAGCGAGGAGTGGCTGAGGTGGTGGTGAGGCACGTAAAAAAAGAGAAATTGGGCTTGTGAGCGAAGCCTACAACGAGATATCTGAAGGATGGAGCCTGTGGGCCTCCATCCTGATCCATTAGGGGAGCCTGAGGTGAGATCATGCAAGTCTGCTACGATAGGGCCGTAGCCAGAGGCTGGAAACACAATGCGGCAAGGTGCGCAGAGTGTCAGCTAGGGTTTTCCTTGATGTTGTTCATATGTGATTTTTTATTATTGATATCTATATTATTATTATTATTATTTATAAACCCTAATACCATAAATAAAATGTTAAAATATTAAAGGGAGAGAAATATACCTAGATACTATACCAGGGCGAACAATGAACTGGAGGAACATATTTGTCTGATCACTGATTTCACTCCTTCCATCCCTGTTGAGATTATGAGGATGCTTAATAATCTCAAGAGCTTCTCTAATTTTCCTTCTTTGATATTGCTCCTCTCTTCCGATAATTATAGCATCTTCTAAAAAAACATGATGCCTAGTTTTTGAGGAGTGTTCTACAAGGGTTGAGGTGAAAGATCTCCCATTCTTAATATCGGCTCCATGATCTTTCAATCTTCTTTGCAACAAACACCTGGTTTCACCAATATAAATCTTTCCACAGGAAAAATCAATCTTATAAAATCCTTTAAGATGGTTGTGATTGATATTATTTTTAATTGGTCTCATTATTTATCTTAATGTTCCTACTAATAAAAATTGCACGACTATGTCCTTCTTTCCCAGAACCTTAGTGATCTTATCTGTAACACCTTCTTTCCCAGAACCAATACATATAAAAATGGAATTCTCTTATTCTCTTCAACCTCCATATTAAAATTAATTTCTTAAGAAATGGAGTTAGGGTGATTAAAAAATATTTCAAGATTCGCCTTCTTGTGAGTCCACTTTATGTTGGTGTCGTTCACAAATCTCTTCCACCAAGATGGTTTTAAGGGAAAGGAATCAAGGATCTGCTTTTCAAAGTGCTTCATATATAATTTAGTGACAATGGGTGAGAGTGGTGATCCCATTGTGACCATAGTTATTAAAACCGGTCGGTTTGAACCGGTAACCGGTCAAACCGGCCGGTTAGATCAGCTTCCGGTCACAACTGCCCTTGCAACCCAGTTTTGAGGGGTATCTCACCTGAATTGGTCGGTTCAGTACGGAACCGGCTGGTTAATGCATAAACTGGTCGGTTCCATACCTAACCGGCCGGTTAGGTGTCCCACACAGAATGCTTGATTCGATGACTGAGTTAGATGATAATGGTGATTACAATGTGGAAGTTGACAATATTTTTGGAAACAAAGATTATCCCAAAGATGTTTTTAACATCTATCTCCTGCATTGAATAACCTAGTAGTAGTGCAATATTAATTGGGAATAAAGGCAACAATCAAAACAGGGTCTGTCTGACATCTACGAAGAGGAAATGCAGATATGTTGCTTGTTACCATGGGGCACCTTGATGGGACTCGCAATTAGAATCCACGAAAAAAAGATAAGAAATTTTACCAAGGAGATGGGATACTGTAATATAATAAATTCAAAATAGATAAAGAAGGCATTCCTAGAATTTCTCTAGCCAAGATAAAAGGGATTTTACAACCAAGGACCCTGAAATTTGGAGTGTTCATAAAAACTAAAAATGCAATAATATTTTTGGATTCTAACTCAGTCATTGAATTTATTAGGACAGAATGCTTGAATTGATCAAGAAAACAATTGCTTCTAACATACAAAGATAAAATATATCTGCAATCCGCTATGTGAGAATTTATTAAACAATAGAAAGCAATATCAATTATAAGGGATATAATATAAATTGACAAAACTATATGGACATTGAACGAGAATCATAGTATTAGCCCAATTTTAGATATGTCATTTGTTTTAATGCTACTGATGAAATTACATTGTTACTCAAGAAGATTAGATCAATAAACCAACATATATATTAATAATATGTGTGTCTAACACATAATAATATCAAATAATATCATCTAACTCAGACATTGTGTCTAGTAGCGGTGATGAATTTGATGATTGATCATCATTCATATGTAGTCTTGTATTAGGCCAATGGCCTCATAGCTTGTAACATTGTTTTTGGACTTTATGGGCCATTTGGAGCCTCATTGCTTATGTATTTTTTGATGATATGTATTGCACTCGGTTCCATTTTGATATATTCACCTTTGCACAGTATATAAATGAGAAAAATTTGCATATTTTGTCCCTATTGGCTTGGAATCATGGTTGCAAATCTTAAAAATAGTTTTTTTTTATTAAAAAATAATTATTTAATGTATTTTTTTTTAAACTGGTTCATTGATATCTGACCGCTACTGGTTAGATCGGTTTCGGTTTGAAACCCGGTTCATTAGGTCCCCCAGTCCGGTCAAGTTTTAATAACTATGATTGTGACACCAGATACTTGCTCATAGTATCCCCCTTGGAAGCTGAAAATAGTGGATTGTAAATAAATCTTTGCAAGCATAGATGTCTCTGGATCAATGAATTCTTTTATAACCTCAACAAACTCATCTAACAAAATTTTGGTAAATAATGACAGTACATTAAAAATTACCAAAATGTCATTATCCTTACTCCCTCTCATTTTTAATAAGCTTTACGAAATCATTAGAGTATTTTATGAATGAGTCGTGTACCTAACTAGGCATTCTACATATTGGCAACATATTTTTCCAATTCATAGGTGGGGCATCCTATGGTATTGACTATTGGTCTAAGAGGACGACCTTCCTTGTGAATTTTAGGTAATCCATAAATTCTAGGGATAACCTCATAGGAAGGGATTAAATTCTTTTTCAGCTTATCATTAAGACCATATTACATGATTTTCTTCTTGACTTATTTTTTAACCCTCGGCATGAGGTTTGAGTTAAGTCTTTTATAACTACAACAATTTAGATGCTCAATCATTTTGTTTATGTAATCATCCTTATCCAAAACCACAAAAAATCCTCTATCCACCTTGAAGACCACGATTTTGTTGTTGTTTCGAAGGGATTTTAGAGAAAAAAGCTCATATTTTCTTAGATTACTCCTAGGGGATTTCACTTTCTTCATTATAAGGAAAAATTCTTGTCTTAATGATACTTTCTCATCCAAGGATAAACCCTGAATCCCATATTCAATGATGTAGATGATGCTTTCTTTAGGAATGTTCCTAGGGCCAATAACAAATCCAAGACCCTTGCCAAGGATTTTAATAGTTTCTTGATTAAAATCCAAAGAGGATAAGTTAACCACCTTATTATTTCAAGGCCCAATATTTAAAACTAGGTTTTGTTTTACAACCTATTGATTAAAGCGTAAATCACTTCCTTGGATGCTCTCCATACAACCCTGGTTGCTTTCCATACAACCTTGGTTGCTGCCTCCTGCACTGGCCAAATGTTGAGGAATCGAATTATAACCTAAAACTTCTTTTTTTTCCAACATTAGTGCTAACAATATTATTTATATTGTTGTTGTTATTAACCAATGGACCATCCTCGCGACACTTTTCAAACTCCAATTCTAAAGGACGCAAATTAGATTGGATGCCCGCTAGCCAATCATCTCTTGACAAATTGGACTTGTGGCTTATACTATGTATGCTTGATAGCATATTTACACTATTGTTTTTTTTTCAGAAAGAAAAAAACGCTGAATATATTGATAATATATATACAGTACATATTCATATAATCTCAGCTGTGTAGAGAAACAACGAGAATCAGCCATCATTTGCCCCAATAAATACTGCTCATTTTAGAGCAGACTCTAATGAGTGGACAACCTCATGAACGGGTCATGATCCGACCCGGTTACATATACAGTCATGTGTGAGAAACAAGAAAATCAAAAGGATCAAAAATCATTCCATCTACCTGATTCATATCGAGAAAGGAACTATAACTGGAATAGGCAGTAGATATGATTATATGAAAAAATGAAGATGCTCCTATGATAGCAGATTAGAAATGAAGATAAGATGGAATCAGCCCGTTCCAGAAGATGATAAAACATGATAAAGACACAGGTATAATACTTCAATTGGGCTGCCAAAAAATGTAGGATCACGCTCGCCTGGAATATAGGTTCACGCTCGCTTGTCATAATTTCACGCTCGCTTGCCGCAGATACTCGCCCGGGAGGAAGATATGATGAGATCAAAAAATGCCAGCAATGATAAAGATGCACGAGACCAGAAAAGGTAGTCATGGAGAACTCTGGACCTGTAAATTTTCACGCTCGCCTGATGTAGAAATAAACGAGGGCGAGAACCACCCTATGTGAACATAAATGGTAAAGAGCCAATATAAAGAGTGCTGAGCTGGTGCTACCATAACCTGTAGATCCAAAAATAACCGATACCATCCGTTTGCAGATAAAAAAAGGAAATAGAAATATAATATTACGGTAGGGGAATGTCGCGGAAGTCCATCTGTAGACCATTTCGGAAATGTGCAACCTTCAAAGAACCAAACTCCTCCAGAAGACCCTTTTTGGATAGGCGGTCAGCTCTGGTATTGTTCTCGCGATTTACACTATTGTTGTTGTTAACCAATATACCATTCTCACGAAAGTTTTCAAACTTTGATTCTAAAGGGTGAAAATTATGTTGGATGCCCCCTAGCCAATCATCTCTTGGAAAATTGGACCCGCGACTTATACTCTATATGCTTGATGACATCTCTAATGAGGCTGCACAAAATATGAGCGTCAAAATTTCTTTGTTAATGTAGGTTAACGTTTCTTTAACCTCCACGTTATCTTTAATGTCATCCCCAGATATGCTATATGTATATGTTGTGCTCACGCTATTAATTGAATCCATTATCGACCTTCTTCCTAATCCAGAAACGTTAGTTGTAACCGTTGTCCTCACACTGTTAATTGACTCCATTGTGGACCTTCTCCCTAACCTAGATACATTAGCTGTATATGTTGTGCTCACACTATTAGTCGAATTCATCATCGACATTCTTCCTATGCCTTAAATAGATTCATTACCCTCAATAACGTCATCAACAGAAACTGATTCTACGTTGGATGTATTATTGCTACTTTTTCCAAGAATCTCCATTCTGAAAACTTGAATTGATTCTCCTCTCAATTCCTTACTCGTTATTTCACAACCGTCTAAAGGTTCAATTATAATATTGTTACAATCAACTTTGTTAATTCCATAACTTTCACTAGCTGTGTAAACCACTGATCCAAACTTATCTGATATGTCGGATGACTGGTTATCAACCACAACATTCTTGGCACAACTATTCCTAATCTTTGCCAGATTTTTGGTCTACCTATCACGAGCAATCCGACCCTGGCCTTTATATTGATTTTTCTTCATAACTCATGATAAATTGAGTTAGCCAATTTTAAATGAGCAGAGAGAGCTGAACGCCCAAGTTTATCTAAAACAACATGTGTCCTCCTGATTTCCCCACGAATTAGGTTTAAACTAAGCTTTAAAAAATATCTTTCATACCTATGAAAGTGAAATTCTGTTTAATGCAAGAAAATTGATCCAATGTTGTCCAAAGGTGTCATAATCACATTCTGCTCATCTTAGAAGAAATTCAATAGTTAAAACTTTCTATTGGCTTTGTTTCCTGCCACCATATATAGAGGGAATAGAACGCAGATGCAAACCTTCTGTCTAGGGAGGGTGCTCGACAGGTTTTGGGCAGATGGAATATCAGCGAACACATAGATGGAGCAGTACAGTCATACCAACATCAGTCTTTCATGGACATTTAATTTGATGCAGATCAATTTTATATATTGTATGGGGATCTCATGGACAATGATATATACACCTGAAGATTTTTGTTTTAATTATGGACAAGACTCTTTTTTATTATGGGCTTGATATATGTTTTGTATCGAGCACGATTTTATTTTTTTTCTCATGTTGAATGGATGGATGGCAGAATACTTATGCAACTTTTTATATCTTAATAAAAGGTTACAATTTTTCTGATATATATATATATATATATATATAATTAAAAAATATCAATTAAAATCTGTAATGAATTAAGTAAAAATATAAAACATTAATTCAAATTTAAAAATGAATTAATAAACTATCATAGATTTATTTTAAGTAGAATCAGTG